>JADKLZ010045554.1:2220-13170 GCA_021533235.1 Biomphalaria straminea
GGGTAAGTTAGTCCTAAGTCAGGTCTAGTCTCTCTTGGCACTAGTCCCATAATGTTTGGGTAAGTTAATCCAATTTAATCTGCGTAAACTTGAACTTAATCTAACCATTAGACTTCAAACTTACATTGACAGTACTAGAGGCGCCCTGACTCCTGGTATAGGGTTATTACAGCTCAGTTCAGAACAGAAGTCCCTGAGTCTGAGCATGCGATGATGAGACCATATTTTGACTCACACTTAAATATGCGGGTAGAAGATTAATCTTGGCTCAAATTCTATATGACTGTCTCGTATCTGCCAAATTTCTATTCTTAACTTCTTTGGGAACACACACATGCATAGCGAACAACCGCAAGGTTTTTGTCTAGGGATTTTGAAAGTCCTCATCCAAATTGAGTTTGACGATGAAGATGATATTTTCTTCTGCTAAAGATACCGTTCATTAATACATTTAAAAAAGGAGAAGTAGATTTTCTCTTCACGCTAGTTACTATTTCTACTCAAACAGAAGAGCTGTATGGGAGATCTTACTTATGGGAGTACACATTTTCTTATATTTAGTGTTTTCAAACATTAATTCTGTTATATTTATTTTTTTTCAAAAGAATTTCAATTCCGGTATTGCGCTTTTGTTTTTAATTGTGTTATTTTTGGTTACACTTTTTAGCATAGAACTGATAGAAAAATCACAAACAAGATGAGGAAATAAAGAACAAAAAATAGTGCCATTTAACTTAAGTTTATCACGAATATCTCTAATAGAACCTTTCTTGCTATCATTTATCGTTGAGCGGAACATTCTGATATCTTCTGCAGCAGTGTGGATAACATAACAGCAAGCCTGGAGTCACTGCACCAGTCCTTGAATATAAACCAACAATCAAATCTGAATGGAACCTATCTGTATTCTACGAAAACTGCTCTGGTGACTCTGGGAACACTTGGGGTAGGTTGCACCTCTCACTGTGGGTAGGTAAAATGTATAAAACCTTGATAAAACATACAAAATAAATCTCTGTAAAACATCATTGTATTATGATGACATAGTCATGACTGGATATCTAGACATTAATAACAGTAACGCCTAAGTCACTAGACCAGAGTCTCCCAAACTTTTGACTTATGCGTACCGTTTCTAGAATTTTCGTTCGCTGAGAACCCACCCATCCCCCCCCCCCCCAAAAAAAAAAAAAGATTTATTTATATTTTATCAAAAATTTTTTAGGCCTACAATACACAGAATTAATTACTTAGGAAAAATTAAAAAAAATTGGTTAATTTGTTTTTATTGATTCCTATGTTGTCATCGATCAACTCGACACGAGAATGGCAAATGATAGAAATAACGAGTAAAACAATCCACCCAGACAGACAGACAGACAGACGGAGTGAATTAATAGAAGCTTTTTAAAAATACTGACTCCTGAGTTAGAAAATATATTTTTGTCAATTGCAGTCTAGGACTGACCAGATGTACACTGACTCCACACTAGACATAGTACTTCCGTTGGCATCTATTGGTGAGGAATTCTTCCTATTTCCTACAGACATAGACACAGCCAGCACAGAGACTACCATTCAATGTCAGGCAGTCTTTGATTGGACCTACGTCATTATAGTGAGTCCTAGTAAACTTATAGATTGACTTTCAGACAAAAGTGTTTCATTTTTAAGATTAAGAAAGTGAATAACTTTGAAATAATATAGTCAAATGTTTAAGCACTATAATTTCCAGTTCCTTAATGAAATGTAGTTATAACTTAATGAAATGTAAACTAAACGAAATTTAGAAACTAGTAATCGAAGTGTATATATCTTAAAATGAAATTTACATACTATGACATGGAATGTAGACACAACTAAACAAAATGTAGGCATAAATAATTAAAAAATAAATTTAAAATTAATTTAGACTGAGCTGAATGAAATGTAGACGTAAATAAATGAAATGTAGATATAAGAAAATAAAAGGTCATAACTAAATGAAATGTAGATATAAGGCAATAAAAGGCAGATCTAAGTAAATAAAAGGTAGATATGAGTAAATGAAATGTAGATATAAGTAAATGAAATGTAGATATAACTAAATGAAATGTAGATATAACTAAATGAAATGTAGATATAACTAAATGAAATATAGATATAACTAAATGAAATATAGATATAACTAAATTAAAATGTAGATAAGACTAGATAAATTGTAGTTAGTAAGCATTGAAAATCAGAACTAAATTATAAGTAAAATTTGTTTTGATTCAATGTGTCTCTAGCCTATTGTTGAGCCAATCTCTTTCCTGCTGCCCTCTACTGGTGACATCCATCAGCAATCCTTGAACAACACAAACTTTTATCGTGTTTATGGGAATGCAAGCTTTTATGTGTATCAGATTGCCTCAAGACTTTCAGGTAGGTCGATATTTTGTGCGTTAGTTTTTCTATATCAATAAAGTTAAAGACAAAAATGTATTTAGTCATACTTGTACTAACATTTACTGAAATATTAAAATAAACGATTTGATTACATTTGTAATTGTTGTACAATAATTTATTTTGGTTTCATTGTATAGAACCAAGCTCTATCAACTCAGCTTACCAGATTTACTAAATTTTAGAGAAATTTTAGCTTGAAATCGTATCTGATCTGGTCAAACCGAATTGGATAAGATCTAAAAGTGCGAAAGTTTAGCTTAAAATAACTGATTCCTCTTCTCACCACTCCCCTTATTTAACACTTTTGCCGCACCATTCCACATTTATAACAAGCTGCATACTTGTACGTTTAAGCTTTGACCAGCTTTGAACATTTTTTACGTTTCTATCCACGAAAAAAAGTAGGAATTGAACAAACTTCTTGTAATAGCCAGTGTTCACTACTGCCGTCTACTGGCACTCCGGACGAATGGACTAGAAATCAAGGCCAAAGGCCAAGTAATACCTGGGGCCGCCGCCATTTTCCGACGTTATACCACGCTAACCGTGCAGGATACGCCATTATTGTATCGCTCCCTGAGGAACGGCGCATGGATTCGTGACAGGGTCGTGGGAGCTTTCTTTCAACCCCGCTACCCGTGCAAGAGATAGACTCTCGCCCACCCGTGGGCACCCCCAAGGGAATTATGTTTTTTTTTTCGCTAGCCACTTCCTCTGGTAGCCGTTTTTACGCGGGCGCCACGTTGAGGCAAAGTAACGTGCCAGCGACCCCAGATCCAACATCTCAAATCAATCAACTATCTCGGTACCTGATGACTTGAAGCGAGATCATCGTTCTAGTTGGCCTGAACACATATCTGGAATATGTCAAAGAGCTATTTGTCTCCACTGACCACAGGTCGCCATAAACATCAAGGTTCCGTTTTGATTACTTTACGGGTCTTTCAGATGCACCAATATCGATACTATCGATGTTTAAGTTCCATATGTATATATTTCTAAGGTGGCCACCAAGACACGTGTATAACGTCTTTGTTACCATCAAGTCTCTGGAGAGATGAATATGACATTGCCAAAGTCCCTGATGTCTATGCAGTCGATATTTATATTATAGCTGAGGCCACTTTACCTTTAGATCTGGTGACCAGTGATACGTCATTGCAGTGGACATGTCAAAGTATTCCTGGTATGTTCATGTATTAATGAATGTTAAACGTTTGAAATAGACATAGAAAATAAAACCAAAGACTGAAACCCTGTGTGCAGTAGATTTCTTCCTGAAATAGTATTCCATCTACTACTTTAGGAAGTAACTACTCCGGATGTTCCAGCAGACTTCCCAGTGAAGTCACTTGCCTACATCTACAGCTCAAAGATAAGAAAGTCAAGTTTGGAGCGTACCTTTTAGGTCAAAGTGACACTTCAGTATTCTGTCATTCTGTGGGTGTCTCAGACATCGCGATCTCTTCTAATGATATTATCGTAAGTAAAAAATTCTCCATTTTAGTATTTCATATTTTTATACCATCAGAACAATGTCACCTATTTTCATACTAATCATCAAAATTACTTATTTGATTTCACTTTTTAAAAATTGCTCATGTATATTGATACATTTGATGTTGTCTTTCCTTAAAAAGAATCCAATATTTTCAAAGTATAAAAACATAGACACATACATTTTGTGTGTAGCTTATTTTCATACTACGTTTTACG
Organism: Biomphalaria straminea; assembly: GCA_021533235.1. Lineage (NCBI taxonomy): Eukaryota > Metazoa > Mollusca > Gastropoda > Planorbidae > Biomphalaria > Biomphalaria straminea. The sequence continues at coordinate 6,367 of JADKLZ010045554.1, forward strand.
ACCAAGTATAGCAATTAGCTTCATAGAGTAGCAATTTTGATGAATAATTTTTATTACATTCTTGACTTTCTACTTTAATATCTATGACTAGTTTTAAACAAAGATATCATTACATTGTCCCAGTTGAAAGCCCACGCATATCTGCTTCTTAGTTGTTCCCATTATCAAGTTGGTGGAGTTTCTTAACGCGCTGGCAGCTCTCTAAACAGTTAGTCTCCTAAAGGGTGTTCGGGGCCATTAGTGGGCCTGTCACATATGCCATTCTAGGTTTATCTGTATATTTCATATTTTGTAAGAGCTTGTGTGCAAATAGAAATCTAGGTTTTTAACTGTGTCTCAGGATTTACCCGAGACCTATTTATAACTTGTCGGCTGACACATGTTTCAAATCTATTGGTTAGTTTAAAATAAAAAGACAATTTGAAAGGCTTAGCTCTAAAAGTTCGCGGGCAAAAGGGTGCGCGAGATCAGTCTATGCAGGAATGTTCTTGTGAGCGGATGTGTTTTAGTAGCTCTGTATTTTTATAAGAAAGATGCCTATGTTCTACATTTTATTTTATTGAATCATATCTTGTACATAGCTGTACTTATGTTAAGTTTGAATAAAGTTCCTGTATTTTGTTTCAACGAAGTATTTCTCATTTTGAATCCTAGATCGTCTTTGTTCATATTATATAATTCAAGATAGAATCCCCGGCACCACAACAACAATAACAACGTGACAGGGTCCATTGGTAAAGTATGCAGCATAAATCTGACGACATTCCTCTAGGGCATGTTTTGCTAGCTTCGATTTCATTTTGTCCAACACGTGTTGCCTCATTCTGTTGTGCTCTGGACACAGGCCAAAAATAAAACGTTTCTTATGTTTGAGAACTTACAATTCTTTGTACAAAGCTTATATCAACTCACCCCGTCTGTCTGGTAAAAAGTGTGCACACTTTATTTCTGCGACACCCAGCTTGAAATTTTGCACAATTATTTCTTTTACCTGAGAACACATCAATCAATAAAACAAATTAACCACTAGTTAATTAATTATTGGTAATTAAGTATTTTATTTGGTATCTGAAACAAGGGAAAGAAATTATAATTGACTAAATTTGTGGCATAAGCTGAATTAGCCCCCTGAGGTTTAGTGAACACAATCTTCCATGTCCATACGCCTTTCGCTAGCAGAGTGGTTACCCTTGAACTGTCACTATACATGCAGGTAAAATTAAACAATGTTTGCTTTGTTCTTGTTTATCTCCAGTTCCCACACGAGATCTACTTACAGAGACTTCGAAATCGTCATAAAGATTCATGCAATGATGCATTGACTTCAGAACAAACAGTCACATTTACTGAGGTCACAAACCAGGAGACAACTCATCATTACACAAGCATATCTCCAGATGTCACCAGTAGCGAACCAGACTCTTTGACAGAGGTCACTGCAGATCCGACTACTTCGTCTTCCTCTTCAAGTGTAACAACTCCACCAGCCAAGACCACGCTGGCTACATCAACTCCAAGCATCCACGAGAAAACGGAAGCCATTGTTTCTTTTCTGAAAGAGGACTATCAAGAGCTCTCATCCTATAAGCGAACTCGGATCTCAGTTCCTGATACAAGAATTTCTTCACAATTGATTGGCGCAACTGGAATCGTCTTTATGACATGTGCTATAGTATTACTGTCTTTTTCAGATATTATTTCTCTTTTACGCTTTTTAATGTTTACCATAAATTAATAAAAGTAAATGTAAATTTATAAATATGAAATTGCATTTAAATTTTAAATAAAATATTTGTTTCTTCTGCATTGAACTATTTTCTACTGTAGATTCAAATTTTCTATACATTTCTTGATATCTAACGCAAAGAGATGACACACTGTCTTAAGTCTTTCTTCAAGGTGTAGTGGAGGGGGCAGGAAGAAAATCTTTCTACAAGGTGTAGTGGAGGGGGCAGGTAGAAAATCTTTCTACAAGGTGTAGTGGAGGGGGCAGGAAGAAAATCGACAGAAGAAAAGCTGACTGGACAATGTCAAAGAATGGACCTGCATCTCTCTTGATTAAGAACAGTTGCTGACCGGAACGAAATGGAGGGATTAGGTTACTCGAGCTGTCACAGCGCACCAACCACGAAAGTCAAGGGACAGATGATGATAAGGATGATGATGATGATGATAATGATGATGAAAAACTAAAAAGAATGTATTTTAACGATGGAAACAAGGAACCAAAGGAAACGTTGAAATTGTTTAAGCTCTTTTTCCACGCCCCATGTGTTAGAAAATAGAAAAAGAAGACAAATAAAAGAAACAGAAAGCATATGTACAGGTTCTATATATCCACAGGTTCTATATATCTACAATTTCTATAATCTACAGTTCTACATATATATAGATTCTACAAATCTACTTTTCTACATATCTACAGGTTCTTCAAATCTACAATCAGGGCCGGCCCTAACTATTGCGGGCCCCTATGTGAAACAGATTGCACATTGCCCAGTCTAGGTAGGGATAAGCATAACATCAAAATGAAGATTCTTTAAATTAGAAAATACATTCATCTTTACAATAAATTTTAATCAAATGAAAGCTGACAATGCCGTTTTTTTTAAATCGCAGTAAGATTTTTTAATAATTTCAGATTTCCAGTACTTTTTAAATAATATTTTGTAATTTCAGGAGACCCTGGAAAATCAGGAGTCTGCTAAAGCCTTTATTATATATACAAGTAAAGACACATTAAAAACATTAATCAGTATTTTCTAATGTAATTAAAAGAAGTCTGTGGTATTTTTTTCACTTAAAAAATTTAATTGTAGTGCAACGTGACTGAACAAAACATATAATAAGAGCTTGAAAATGTCACATATTACAGCTTGAGTTTCTTTTAATAGTAGCCTTTGCCACCGCCTGTAAAAATAAAAATAAAAAAGGTCAGTGTAAAAATGAATAATTCTAAAACATATTGAAATATTGTAAATTGTATTTTAACATAACCATCCATCACAAATATAAATACAAAGCCTAGGCACTAGGCCAACATTTTCTAGGGGCCAGCAGAGGTGACTTTTGAAGTAGTCTTGCTTGATGGGGGCCTAAAATTAAAAAAACCGAAACCAGGTTCTACCTGGTTTTCTCCCAACTTATCATTTCGGCTATAGCCATGCATCCATTGAGAAGCCTTACCGCCTCTTCTGCTAAATATTTTCAATAGCAAGCAATTACTAAATGAATTAAATCCTGGAGTTCTGGATCTAAAACTAGGAATTACTCCAAGCTTTTGGTATTATAATATAATAATAATATTATAATATAATCAAACGTATACTTTCGTTCTAGGTAATTAAGTTCACTTTAGAAATGTACCTTGCAAGTTGTTTAAAATTTTGTTCAATTTAAATTTGAATGAAAACTGTGCTTACCATATCCGTAGCCTCCATAGCCACCACTGACACCAACAACGGGCAAAACGCTGACAACACCTTTGCCGTATCCACCGTAGCCGCCTCCGTATCCACCTCCGTATCCACCACCATATCCGCCTCCGTATCCACCTCCGTATCCGTATCCACCGCCACGTCCCCATCCGCCGAGTCCACCGAATCCACCAATACCAACAAGGCCGACTCCAAGTCCTCCACCGTAGCCCCATCCGCCTTTGCCTCCATATCCACCACCGAGTCCTCCCCATCCACCACCGAATCCTCCCCAGCCTCCACCGTATCCGCCTCCGTATCCACCATTGGCAGTTACCATGGCGACCAAGAGAAGAACGGCTGCAACAGACTTGTACATTTTCTGTGGAGATATAAACATTGCTTAATATTTTTAAAAAATTATATTTAGAGCCATATATCTTCGTACTGTATGATTTATTTACCTTTTTCTATATAAATAATTAATTAACACTATTTAACTTACAATTTAAATAAAGTAAAGTTCCCCTTTCAGACCTTTTCTTCTATACGCTCTATAGGTCAGATGATGTAAAGGTCATCTTATTATGTGGCCCACGGTTAACTAGGGTGTCATGTGACCAGCACAACGACCAACTTTTCCCTTTTTACTTTTACCCAGCTAATGTCAGGTACCCATTAGAGCTGGGTGGACTCAAGGACGCCCTAAAATCCCGAAATTAAAAATCTTAGTCTTCACCAGGATTCGAACCCGGGACCTTCAGTACGGAAGCCAAGCGCTTTACCGCTCAGCCACCGTGCCCTCAATTTACAATTTACTAATTTGTTAAGTTTTTTATATTGATTCACGTGTTGTCATCGACAATGAATATAAGTGCAAAATTTTAACTTGAACCGACAGTGGGAATTGGGAGAAATAACGTGTCCAAATTTGTTTATCAGACAGGTATAAGCTTTGTAATAATAAAATAAATAAAACCAGTATTTTCAAACACATTTCAATGTATTCAAGTTTACTTTAAGTTTGCAAAATGCCTATCCTACACTCGAATATAGTAGAACTGGAGTGGGGGCATTTGAAAAGCTAAAGAAAACAAAAAAGAAAACAAAATCTGGAAAGGTTGGAATCGGAAACTTATTTATACAAGCATCACCTAGTGCCAAGTTATAAAACACACCAAGTGCGGACCGCATCTCCGGCACACCCCTAGTGACGCCTCTGCGATTATTATATCGTTTTGTTCCGTCTTGGCAAGAAAAAAATTGCCAGGCCTATTTTCGGCTTTGTACACCACTAAATCCAGGCCTTTGGAAAGATCTCTCATGAAATCAATGTTCAACAAATATTAAGGTATGCTGGGAAAAGGACATCTGTCTTACAGAGGGGTGGGTGAATCAGCAATAAATTGTACACATAGACTTATATATTATACTAGACTGGAAACCGGAAATAAATTCTTATCCGCGAGTGATCGATTCACAGACCTAAATATATATCGATTTTTATATACGTAAACTCTTTTTTCAAGCTCTAAGGGGAGTCGCCCCAATCAATCTTTTCTTAGACAAGTAATGATCTTTAGTTTTCAAAGTTTAGAATTAATGCAAAATCATTTCTCGGATATTCACGCAAATATTTGAAACAAAGCCGTTTGTTTCCATTGAGATAATGTTTCAAAAATTCTAGTTTGAAATAATTCATGTTAATTGAAATCATCTTATGTACATTTAAATAGATTGATTACCAAAATCTTTCTAGATTATGCATCTAAAATTTGCAAAATAATAATTATGAGACGAGAGTACTCTTATTTTTAATGTTAATTTACTAAATCTAGATCTAAAAATTAAATTATATGTTACATAGGTTAGGATTGAAAAAGAGTTGATGAAACATGTATTTATTTTGAATATTTTACAAAACAACGACATTTTTTTGTTAGTGTTAAAAAATCTCCATGTCCAGTCTAGATATAATATATAAAAGTCTATGGATATTTGTTACTGCCATCAGATTTAAATAATCTTTTTTTACGACATCTATCTGTTATCGTTAATTCACTCCGCGTATTATCTGCAAATGTAACATTAGTCTTCATCCTTAAACTATAAGTAATTTAATCCCTATGAACAAATGGACAATAATACTTTAAAGTTTAATGCATAGACGGTATGAGTGCCTAAAGCACAGCATTCGAAACAATATTTTAAAATTAATAATACTAATAAATATATTGGCATACCATAATTTAATATAGATACTCACCGATACTGTAATGACTACGGAAAAATCCGTCTCAACAAGGGAGGCCAGTAGATGAGTAGGCTCGGAGCAGACAAATCGTACATAGATAGGTTCCCCTTATATACATTTTTATACCAGTTTGATTACTAGCCTCAAGGGACATCGCTTTAAACTGGATTTAAGTTGTAATCATGTCTGATTTTTATTTTTTGATGTTTTTATTATGTAGCTTTTATTCCATTATAATGTCTATCCATCTTTACACATCTTATAAAAAAAAAAAGTAAAGTATCCCCTTCAGACCTTGCTATCTATGGGGCAGATGATGTTAAGGTCATCTATTTCTTTGGCCCACGGTTATACGAGCAGGGTGTCATGTGGCCAGCACAACGACCAACCGCCTTTACTTTCCCCAACTAAAGTCAGGTACCCATTAGAGTTGGGTGGTCTCAGGGGCGCCCTAAAAACCTGAAATTCAAAATCCCAGTCTTCACCGGGATTCGAACCCAGGACCTCAGGTTCGGAAGCCGAGTGCTTAACCGTTCGACCACCGCGCCCCCTACACATACACATCTTATGCTTCATCTTTTTTTGGGATTTTTTTTAGCAACCGAAGAAAGGGGGATAACCGTTATTAATTTTGTGTTTTAGCTCACATTATTTTAATAGGATTAAAAAAAAGGCTCTTAAAAATAATCTTAGATCGTGCATTGCTATACATTGCTCTGCATTGATATACACAAGTGAAAAATATTCAGTCTAATAATTAATTGACTAAACTAATTTAGCAAATTACCATTTCATTTTTTGTTCCACAAAACCTAAAGCCTTCACAGTTGCCACACAGTCATGATTTACCAATTGCATCTGATATCGCAATAAGTCTATATAAGGTGTCAATGTCACCCCATTGTTGAATGATTCAAAAACAAATTTTTAATTACAAAACAATGAACTTGTAATAAGTGTACTAAAATATGCATATTGAGGCACGGTGTCTGAGTTGTAAAGTACGTTACCCATTGATATGATGTCATTGCGTAATTGACCATCTCTAAAATAACATTTAAGTACCCCTGGGTGGTAAAGCTAGTTACCCATTGATATGATGTCATTGCGTAATCGACTATCTCTAAAATAAAA
>JADKLZ010045556.1:0-10850 GCA_021533235.1 Biomphalaria straminea
AGAAAGATGCTTTCTTGTAACACTTTGGAAACAGTTTGAGGTAAGAAAGATGCTTTCTTGTAACACTTTGGAAACAGTTTGAGGTAAGAATTTCCCGGGAATTATGATGCTAGTTGCAAGGTATATGTTTCTGTAAGTTTCGTGGTTAGAAGATTACTACTCACAAAGACCAACCCTTGTGGTGTGGGTATGAACTTCTATGTGTCCTGTCTTTGAAGTGTTTTTCAAACAACCGAAAACAAACAGCAAGTCACCTATAGGACAGTCTCAAAAACCGTTAAAACAAGATAATTTTACTTTACACAAAATCACGATTCTTGCTCTACCGTTGAACTGGAATAAAGTCATTCGATTGTCCACATAGTGTTAAGACATCTGATTAAACAAAAGAAAATAACTCACCGAATCTCAGATCGCTGGTATCTCTCTGATTGTAAAAGCAAAGCCCAATTATGATAAATCAATATTTCCGGTAAAAAACAATAATGTCACAATCTAGAAATCAAATTTAAATATCCTGATTCACTAACTCAATCTTATGTCGAGAAATTCAAAATTATAACTAAAGTTTCTTGACACATTTACAAACTAGCTCAGGTCATTTACGCCTATCAGCATAAACAAAAATCCCCATACATCGCACGTGAAAAAAAGTTGAGTGGGGGGGGGAGAACAGGGTTACAGCAATATTATCCTTCTAGTCAACGCCGCTATTTTGCAAGGCCGGCCTTAGGTCACTGCGACCTATGTGACCGCATTGGGCACTGCACTTTTAAAGGACCTGTAATGTGTATAAAATATTAAATTTAACCATATTATAACTTAAAACAGATTTCACGCGCCCTCCTTTCGATTTACCAGGAGCTCCTGGAAATCTCCAGAAATGACAAAATATACGAAAAAGTCCTTAAAATTTACGGAAATATATAATACTAGTGGCCGGCGGCGTAACATACGCCGCTATTTTGCAGGGCCGGCCTTAGGCAATAGCAACCTATACGACCGCAGTGGACCCCGCACATTCATAGGACCCGCGCTAATTCTTGGTGTATAAATTATTAAATTAAACCACTTTATAACGTATAACAGATTAACCATCAAGCTGTAAGGGAAATAAGTCTTTGGCATATGGTTGAACACAATCTTCAATTACAAACACAATAGCACACTACAGACTGAAAAGATAAAATATAATTTTTAAAAAGTCAAAGAACAAAACTCCACTTGTCTCTCTAACCTTGCTAATGATTTTTTTTCCACCACAATTGTTCACAAATACTCGTATTAAAGGTCTTTTGCAAGTCAATGGATTTTTTTCTAAAGAATTATAGAGTATTTGCGCTCTAGAAAACTTTCTCTTTGACTATTAAATACATAAATAATTCGAGTTTTAAATATGGTTCTAATTTTTCGCATTATAAAATAAGTAAAACGAATGCGTGAATTCACGTTAAAAAAATTATTAATGGAGCTAAAAATAGAAATGACCTATTTATTTGCTTGCTTGTTGTTGCTTGCTTGCATGTTGTTGTTTGACCTCAGACTTAGAGGAATATATATATAGATAGACTTCTTCTTCTTCTTCTAGCCAGCTTTTTACTGCTGAGCTGTCAGCTCTTTTGCAGACTGTGCCAAGGAAAAATAGTGTGCTGTTTTTTCAGTTGTTCAGCACTGCCATAAAGGGTGTTGGTTATGTTGGGCTGTAGTGGTAGTAGGGTCTGCCTAAGGTGGATTAGGAGAGGGCATTCAAAAAGGATATGGTTTACAGTTTCATAAGGGTGGGAGCAGTGTCTACAAAGTGGGAGTTGTGTGGGATTTATTTTATTGAGATGATAATTTAAATGAGGTGTATGTCCTGATCTTAGTTGGAAGATTGTACATTGCTCTTTGCGGGGGAGGAAGTTAATACTGTCCAGTTTGTTAGGCATGTTCATTTCTTTGTACATGGCTCTGCCTGTGTTTCCTGTTGCCCATTGGTTAAGCCACTCCTCTTTGTGGTTGTTGATTAGCATTGACCTTAGGGTGAGGTAGTTGACAGGTCTATCTGGTTGTTCCATAGATGATCCTGCCTTTGAGAGCTTATCTGCCCTTTCATTTATGAAATATATAGACAAAAATTCTCATTTTTGGGTGTCATTCAATATGGAAAACGCCAACTCCACGCGCGGAATTATGCATCAGCCTAATTGAGTAATCTGATTGAAAAAGCTTCTCGCACCTCAAACTAATGAAGAATTACATGAGGTCAACAATTATCAAAGACAGATTAAAACATTTGGTAATTCTTGCTATTTAGCATGATCTATGTAGGAAACAGAATTATTACTATATACTATTTGACTTTGCTACACGCAAGTACTTCTGTACGTAGTAAAGAATGAATATAATGCATAGACAAATTTATTTTCTAATACGAACTCGTAAATTTCACTTAATATCCGCTTCCATACCCAAATTCGGCCACGCGAAATCCGTAGAACGTAATGAAATGGTTTACTTACATGATCTCAATCCAATTTACAAGATCAGATTTAATGGGCATAATACCTTCTTGCTTCACTTGATATACTTTCATATCGGACTAAGTTTATTGCTTGACTTCACATAAAACTATATTGTAAGTCAATGGTAAACATGCACGATGCATGACGCGTAGGACGTAATCATCCTCTTTTTTGAAAAAACAAACACTTCTTCTTCTGACTTCTTCTGACTGCATACTTCAAATAACCTGTCTCAACTACATACCGATAGTGACTACCTGTTTTCTTTTCTTTTATAAATACTTTTACAGTTATCAATGTCCTATGTTTACGACGCACTTCTTACTTGTTATTTTATTTTATGTAAAAAAAAATCATTCATTTGATTGACAAGAATGGTGTTGCATAATGTTTGAAAAAAAAAATTATTTTAAGACAGACGAGGTTAGGTACAGATATCATACAAAAAATATTTTTAAAGTATGTTTATTATGATAATAAAGTCTTGGTTCTATTTTAGCTCGATTTTTTTTAACACGACCCCTGAACCTTGAGTCAGAATATTAAATGTTCCCCTGACCAATAGAGTTTGGTCACCACTGGTGTGTTATCTTTTTTTCCGAGAAAAAATAAACCACTTCCATATATTTTCCTCGTTAAAAAGTTGCTGGTGATTTCTGCAACTTATTTAAGTTTTAAAAAAATTACTTGAATCAAATGTAGCGTGTAGGATGAGTTCGTGTAAGTGTTATCTTTCTTTATTTCTTTTTTTTATGTCTAATTAGTTTTAGTCATTGTGCTAAAATAAAAATTAAACCGTGTAGTTTTAGATCTTTTGACTAAAAAGGATGAAATAAATGTGTTCAATCACTGCGGTCTGTCATACTTCATTAGTTGTATCTAAAGTTTAAAGGGATAAATTATTTTTTATTCAGAACTTATCCGTTTCATTAAAAATTCGGGTTCAAAGACTAGATGTGTGGTTTAGTTTAATCATACAAAGACTAAAGTCCCTCTCAATACGATGCTACTCTGCATGCTAAAGAATCTATTGGTATGTATGTGACATAATGGGGAGCTTACTACTTCTAAGTAATTGTAGAAGTTTATATAAGGCCTTGCAATGTGTGTTTGCTCCTGAGCTACCAGCTTGACCACTGGACCTGTGTTGTGAACTGGATATATTTGTTCTGTTAGTTATTGGTCGTGTGTCTTTGGTACTCGTGAGAAGTGTGCCCTGCTCTTGAGATCTATGGACTAAGTATATATTTAATCATTATTGTATTTTATATAATGTGATTATTTAGTAGTTATAGCCTCAAATGATTTCCAGGCAGTATGTTTTACCTGATGTTATGCATCCTGTGGTATTCCCAAACGTTACATATTTTTCAAGCCTTGTCTCAATGGATTCAAATTTGTTTTGAATCATCAGATAGGCTTTCGCAGGGGCGGATTGGCTATATGGGCATACCGGGCAAATGCCCGGTGGGCCGGCACCAAATGGGCCGGTCTGGTTGCGACCAAAGAAAATTTTTTTTTAATGCAGACAACTTTTTAAAAAAGTTATAGTAGCAAAGACACATTTGCCCGAACATATTTTATTTTATTTATTTATTATTTTTTTTTTTACAATTAATTTTGTTTGAAATTCAATAAGTATATCAAAAATGTACATAATACACTATGCATATTATCATTTGCAAAACGTTAGACCGTACATTTGGCTGTGTAGGCCTAAGAGCGGCAGTGGCTTCAATACTGCTTTGATGTCTGTGTTTGTGTTGGGCCTAAACGTTTTTGCTGGTCGGCATGGACTTTGATGGCACTCCCACTTGGTTTTCCTCCTTCCCTACCCCGACGTTTGATAGTTCCATTGACAATGTTACCGACAACGAAGGAAGAGGGAGAGTAAGTTAGGAAACATTGATATAACGCAGAAAAAAAAAGGGCGACAATTAGTTCTTCAACAATGCTTAATAGAAATTAACTTTTAACACACATAGCAGCGAAATTTGCAAACCACAAAATTTATTCACAGCTCAATATATATATATATATATAGTTCTTTCTGCGATTTTCAAAGTAAGAGAAAACATTCTTTTTGTTTAATTTTAATAACATAAATTTAAAAATAATATACTTCAGCTTACAAAAAAATATTGTATGTTTAAAAAAAAATCAAATCAAGATCAAGATCTAAATAATTATTTTTGCTATTTTAATTAATGTCAAATATATACTCAGTATATCAGGCGCGGTGGCTGAGTGGTTAAGCGCTTGGCTTCCGAACCGGGGTCCGGGATTCGAATCTTGGTGAAGACTAGAATTTTTTTTTTCGAGATCTTTGGGCGCCTCTGAGTCCACCAAGCTTTAATGGGAAAAGTAAAGATCGTTGTGCTGGCCACACGAAACCCTCGTTAACCATAGGTCACAGAAACAGATGACCTTTACATCATCTGCCCTGGGATCTTTTTTTATGCTTAGTATGAAGTCAATGACGGAAATTCGTATACTAATTCTCTGGTTTTATATAGCGCTGTCACATCTGATATTTAATGATAGAAGATTTATATTTTTATTGGTCATATTCAAATACAATTCTCGTTTTTTTTGAGAATGTAGTAGGACAAAGCAAGAGCTTTTCACAGTAAGTGTCTCTCTAACCGTTCTGCATTCTCTAATCTTTTAATGGAATGTGACAGACGGGAATACCCACGACTTAAGTCAAAGAGCAACATGCATGCCTAATTTTTTTTTTAAGTAACGTCTGTAATCTATAAAAATACCAAAAGTCTCAAAAACATTTAATAACTCATTCATTTCAAACTCATTGATGCTGCTATTGTATTTTTTTTTCATAGTTTTCAGATCACATACAGGTATAAATTAAATATAATACGTAATCCTATGAGAGCGTACTTTCAGTTTTCGATATTTTATTAAACGTTATATGTTTTGATGAGAATTAGGCTTACAAATATAATATGACACAAGGGCGTAGCAGGAGGGGGGTTCAAACCATCAGCTGCCTCAGACCTCATTGTCTGAAACGGAAACTTAAGTTTCTGCCACAGTGAAGCCAAAGAGAAGAGGCTGGGCTTAAAATCCCCTTTCAATAAACCAAAAAACAAAATAAGAAAACTAGTCACACATTTCATGAGCTTAGCCACATTTTGTGGTTATCCTCCCCATCCAATACACAAACTAAAGCAAAATTATAGTTAGCATTTTCTACCAGTCGCTGGATTCCAGTAATTAAGTGCCGTGAATAGCAGATTTGGTTTTTGAATTTTTTAGCTGATAAAGAGCACATTAATGCACTGTAGATATCCCAGAATAAGCCTTTTTAAAGCTTAAAATACCGGAAATAATGCTTGGACCCGGGGCTCGCCACGAACCCCGCAGCGCTCCCCCAGACTCACTAGCTGTCAATGGCGGTGTATACTGTCTTTCCACTAACTAAAGTAATAGCCTATTTTAGGGTGCAAAAAACGTCCGAAAGAATGAAAGATCAGTATGTAATGAAGATAAATTGCATACACACACACAATCACTTAAAGGCTATATATGCTTTTTTGTGACGGTACGCACCGGTACGGTGTACCGGCATCTTTTTCAATGTGGGGAAAAAATATTACTATTCTTGCATTTTTACGTTTATTATTAATTTATTACTAATCAAAAGTTAGGTAATCCATCACTGAGAACATATTTTTTTTTTACAAAAAAAAAAGCACTGATACAACATATGACATACTATTTGTGGGCCGGTTAATACGGTAATGCCCGGGCCGATTTTCATTCCCAGTCCGCCCCTGGGCTTTCGCGATCGGATGACTTAAGTGGGTTTCCGTGAAATGTTAAGGTTTCCCTGAAGCTTATAGTTCATCAGGGCCTTATTTCGGCTAAAAGTGGCTGCGTTAGTCTGAAGCCTGTGACAGTGGCGTAGCCAAGGGGGATGGGATGACAAATGAGTGTCAGAAATTTATTTTTAAATAAATTAAATATTACTTCACTGTCATGTAATCTGGCTTTTCACATTGTCATAGGCCAATACGCTAGTGAAACTGTGGCATATATTCTACACAGATTATGAGCATTGTTTTTTTTTTCCTATTTATTTTCGGATGTTAGAGTGGTTGATTTTATTTTAAATTGGATGCCGAACATGCAAGTTTTTTTCCTTGTTTCATCAATTTTTATTTGCCAAGAAAGATCATGGGACAAAGACAATATCAGTGTGAATTTTCTAATGTTTGTGTATATTTGTAAGTGACGAATTGTGTAAACGCTTGTCTTTTTTAACATTTATGGATTCAATTTATAACAAAGACTAAACCTAGATCTAGATCTATCAGTAAGTTGACTTTGTTTACATTTAAAAAATATTTGTTTCAATCACAGAGACGAAAGTTTTTAGTTTTTAATTTTGAAAACGCAAATCAATATAAGATTTGTTGCTCATTTATTTCCCTTCAAAATGTTATCAAACACCTGCCTGCAGAGAGAACTAGAAATATTTCGGTCTTTACAGCCATCATTAAAACTGCATGATATACAGCGAATTCCAAGGATCTTGTACCTTTACTAATGCTATATTTAAACACAGACATCTCTATTGATGATAACACTGATGAAAACGTTTACTTGTTTCTGTTTGTATGATGAAATACAGATGAATCGCTTTTTCAATGATGTCATTGATGCACGAGCACTTTTCATCAACAAACCAGTACCACAATCACCAATTGACATATTGAGAAAGTTGGCTTCGTATGCTAATGATGTGTGCTCAAACCTTGCAACCTCTATCCGAATACTGCTAACACAGGCCACTTACGTTGCGTCATGTGAGAGATCATTTTCAAAGCTCAAGTTAATCAAAAGCTATCCCAGGTGCACAATGACGCAGGAAAGGCTTATCATGACTTTAATGTCAGTGAAGTCACAAATAGGCCTACTAGAAAGTATCGATGTAGATGATGTTATAGATGTTACATAGAAAGCACGACTTGATGCGGTATGAATTGAGATTTCTAATTTGTGCATTATTTCGTCAATAAACAACCCTATTATTAATTGTTAATTTTACTAATTATACTGAATTTAGGCTTATATATTTTGTTTTACATGTTTCGGATGTTCCTTCAGAGTTGAAGATAGTTACTTCCTATCCCAAACCTCCCGCAGGACGACGGGGGATGGGAGCGGGCAGGGTTTGAACCCGGGACCATAGGTAAATTCAAACGACAGTCCAGCGTGCAAACCGCTCGACCAGGCAGCCATTTAAGTACATTATCTCATGTCATGATGTCGAATGTCAAACTTCAAGAGGCCCCCAAAGAGGTCGATGCCCCCGTGCCCCCAAATAGCTAGCTAAGCCCCTTGCTTGTGACCCAAGAACAGTCACAAGTAGAGTGGAGTATTTCCATGGATGCCTGTCCTTCAGAAGTTCATTTCGGTAAAACAGCTTGGAACATCCATCTAGTTGCTACAGAATAAATGTTGGATACAGCTTTTTTTCTAATCTTCATTTCTACAATAATGTGGCCCACGAAAAAGAGTGTGGTGAGTTTATTTTGTCCTGAAAAAGGTTAGGCCTCACTGCACTAGGTCACTAGAGAACGGTGTTTAATCCGAAGATTAAAGAGTGTCACAGTATTTCACATGATTACGCAGACCCATTTTGAGTGTTGTGGTTTCCCACATCTGATGCATGGGATATTTGAGGCGTAATTAGTGTAACTGAAAGAGGGTTGCTAAGTGGAATCAAGGATTTAAAAAAAAAACGGGGTGGGGTTAACTTAGGGCTGTGGATAGAAAAAGGTATAAAAGTATAAAAAGTATGTAAATTGGAATGAAGGACAGAAGATGGACATATGGAAAAGATGTCAATAATTAGCAACGGGAAAGGCGGATGTGGAATGACATTTAAACGCAAGTACCTCTACATTTGATAGGGAAATCGAAACTAGGAACTCTATAAAAAATTTGCAATTAGTAGTGATGATGTTTGATAGCAAAACAATAACCAACTTTCCATTAGCTCTATTTAACTCTTACCTCCGTGGGAACTAAAACCTCAAGGCCTCAAAACTAAAAAAAACCTGGATGGATACGGATCTAAACAGTGACTCGAACAATTTTCCTAGACAATATATATCGTTGGGAAAACAATTGAAAAGCTCGTTAGTCACACTGGGAAAACTCTAGATCTAGTTGGTAGGCTATATTTGTTCAAAGTTTAAAAAAAAGTATTTAATATGTGCAAAAAAGGAAGAGAGATTACGGCAAAAAGAGCTTTAGAGAACCAGGAAACAAGTCAATGGGCGTACACGGTGAGTATTTCTAGTATTTTATAATCACCAAATCGTGATCAAACAAAAATAATAACTGTGGTAAACTACTATTTGTGTAAAAAAAAAAATAATTACTTTTCTAAACAATCACAAAAATAAACATGTACATCCACATCGTATAAATATTAAAATATTGTTTCGTTTCTTTCAGTTTCAGCTACCTCTAAGGAGATCACGGCAATACTTTTGGGTAAAACAGGCTATGGTAAAAGTGCTACTGCCAACACGTTGCTTGGTTTTGACAGATTTGAAGTGGTCGATGTAACCAGCACGACATCAATCACCAAACTTATAGGCTCTGAAACTATTACGCTGGAAGGCTATAAGTGGAATGTTTTCGACACTCCTGGATTAATGGATGCAGACAAGACTGTTTTCGAAAGCATAAAAGCTGCGGTAAAAGATATGTCTACAGTAATGAGAATTTGCCAAGAACGTAACCACCGTGGCATAGTGTTTCTTTTGATTTACGACATTAGAAGCAGATTCTCTACAGAAGACAGGGAAACGTATGAAGCTGTAGAAAGTATTTTTGGAAATAGAAAGTTCTGGAAGAAATGCGTACTTGTGCTCACAAAACTGGACACGCTTGAAGGTTCATTTTATAAGTGGCTTTCCGACCAGGGAGGATGTTTTACTGAGCTAAAGGCTAAATGCAGGAGAAATGTTGTAGCGGTGTGCAACCAAGACAACGATGAGAGACAAAGAACATTGAAGAAAAACACAAGAAAACAACTTCAACAAGTTATCATAAGTCTGGCACATTTTGCACCAAGTTATACTTCTGATGAATTTAAATTCTTCGAGAATCATCGAAAATATTTTGTTCTTCAGAAAGAGCTTCCATCACTGGAAACAGAGTATAATCACAAAATCAATGAAATCAAAGAGGACCGTTTGCAAGTCAAAAATAGACGTGATAGAGAAGCCCTGCTCCACAAAATTGCGATTTTAAAAGATAGAATTGTTGAAAAAGACAACAGCACGGGGAGACTTCGAACCTACATCAACAGTTTAGATCTTGAGATTCAATCAACACCACGTGCATGGTGCGTCATTTCGTAGGACTTGTGTTCACTGATATGTATAAATTATTTCAGAAGTCATCTTAATAACATTTATCATATCTTTAGTGCTCTGAAACGCTTAATCGAGATCTTTTAGAACCTTTGTTCAAAATGTTAAGTTTAAGCAAATTTTATCAGGAGATGTTTATTCTTTGAGATGGTATTTAAAACTAAAAACATTGTTTTTATTATTGTATTGACTAAAATTAGCCAACCAATATTTCTTTTTTTTTCCACAAATATCAAACGTCAGTCTCTAAACTTCCCCTATTCCGAAGCTAATAACTAATACGTAATGATGCCATAACAGTATGCACACATTTAATATATTTTCCTTGTATTTGATGTTCACGTAAAGGATAAAAAAAAATTCATTTATTGTCATCTAAGAAATGCTGACAAAAGCTCATGAATATCGCAGCAAGTGTTTTAAAGAACGACAGCGGGTAAGGTATGGAATGCAGAGAATTCAGTTTATCTCAACAAACAAGAATGAGTTGAGTTATAAGCTCTAAAAAATAATTCTATCTTC
Organism: Biomphalaria straminea; assembly: GCA_021533235.1. Classification (NCBI taxonomy): domain Eukaryota; kingdom Metazoa; phylum Mollusca; class Gastropoda; family Planorbidae; genus Biomphalaria; species Biomphalaria straminea. Next base: position 10,445 of record JADKLZ010045556.1, read on the forward strand.
CAAAGGCCTGTCTGAACATTTGCTTTATCTTGGTTGGTTAATTAATGTCTGGTTTCTGTTCATATGTTTATGGGCTTCAACACTGTCGTAAGCACATGAGTCAAACGGAGGTAACACTCAAATAACAAAATCAAATAACAGGCTAAAGGTCAACACTACAAAATAGTCGACGCCGATAGCAAAAGTCGAATAAGAACTTAAATAATAACGAAGAAACCATCAAATGTCATCAAGCTAAATCTCTCCGTCCATAAAACTGCCTCAATCTAAAATTGTCAAGAGTAGTTTGGCTACATTTCGCTATTTCTCCTAAATCCTATTCTTGTTTATGCTAATCCCGTCATTGTCTCTTTGAAAACTTCCCTTTCTAAGCAACAAATAACTAATTCCTAATCGCGCCATAACA
>JADKLZ010045580.1:0-11211 GCA_021533235.1 Biomphalaria straminea
ATATTGATCGGTACAAAAACTTGAAAAGGAATTTTTTTAAATCTTAGCATTTAAAAGTCTACAATAAATTTAGAAAATAAAAACTTAAATTCCTTATCAGGATTTCCAATGTGAAAACATAAAAAATAATTTTAAACTCAATCTTCATTGTCATTGGGCAGAATTGCTTGATTTGAAATTCGTTTTTCAAAAGTTATTAGTAGTTGTTAATTAACTTTAGGTTTGAAAAGATTATTTCACATGACGCTATGTAGGCATATGATATGCAACGTAGAAATGCATTTGGCAAGAAACAGTTAAAGGCCTTAAATCTAAGACTGGTAGAGATTCGATGACGTCCTTCAAAACTTTGCTGAATGTAGATGTCTTCTAGTTCATATATCTTGTCGTCTGGCTCAGTATAAAAGAGATCGATGTACTCCGCATTTGCCACTTGTTCTCTATTTGTATTTGGCATCTTAAGATTAATTTTCTGATATTTTCTTATTGTTAAGACTTTTTTTTCTGTTGCAATAACATACTAGTTTGATTTGACAAAAGTTATCTCAATAAATTTTGAGCTAACTTGTCAAACATTTCGTAGAGTAAATGAAGAGCTCTAGCTTAGCCACCACTTTGCCAATAATTAAGACTTTAATTTGAAGGTACATATTGTGTTTTGTTGACTTTTCCCTCAGTACATCTGCCAACAAGAAAGTCAAGTAATGAAAGGTATGCATGTATTCACAGACACAGCTGTCTTTGCGCTGCTCCTCTGGTGTTTGAATTTTCAGAGCGACGGCAAAGATTTTCGCCAACGCACTTGCCTAAAATCGTGCTTTCATGGGTCTAAAAGCAACACTATGCTCACACCAGCTAGTTGTTCATATGACACTCTACTATTAATTGAAATATCCCATCGATTGGTAAAAGCGGGAAATAAAGAAAACGTTTTATTAGAAGCCCGACATGTCCACTATTCATCAAACAAGAAAATCTTGCTATTGATTTTTCTCTATTTAAAATGATAATATTCAATCATTGCTTTCCTGTCTTGCTTCTGTCACATTTATAAGTTGGTATTTTTTTTTTGGGGGGGGGAGGAACGTGCATTTTTTTCCGATGCGGACCACACCCCTTTGGACCCCCCTAGTGACACCACTGCGCTAAATCACGACTCTCCACTCCTTTTCGACAGAAGCATTATTTATTCTAATAGAAGTCAGCCCGATCTACTTTGAGAATGATCTTCATTCTGAACTTCTGAATTTAAAATATTTTCTTTGATTCCTTCAATACATTTCTAGTTCTATATAAACTGCGCTTGCGTTGATCACTAAATATAACAAGTTAAGCAAAAGATAGACACTTTGAGTCTTTGTAATTTAATGGTAGCTATTAGCTAATGATGTCAAGGTAAACTATTTTCTATTGCCGACAGTTGATTATGGTATCACTTGGCCAACACAACGACCGACAACGTTAACGTTCCCATCGTACTTCAGATGCTCATTAGAGTTGACTTAAGGGCATCCGAGAAATTCTAAAGTTTGGAATGACCTAGATTCGAACTCGAGACTCTTCGGTTGGGAAACCAAGCGCTTGACTACAATAACCCATAAGCACAAATGTTCACAATTAAAAAAAAACAACAACAAGATTACAAAGAGAGTTTGTGTGATACACAAACTCAGAAGCGTCCCCCGTCGGAGTCGGATCCCTGTCAGATCCGCCTATTCGCAAGATGTTTCGGATGTTCCTTCTAAGTTGAAAATAATTAACTTCTCGCTGGACGACGGAGGATGGCGAGCAGGATATAAACCTGCCTTATCTTGATGTTTGCGCACTAGACTTTAGTTCTGATTTATCGTTGGTCCCTGGCTCAATTCCTCCATGCTAAGATCCTTAAACTATCGCAATATTTCTGAAAGAACAGTTAAGGTTAAATCATATTTTCAAAAGCCTTTAGTGTTTTTTTTTTTATCTAACCTTGAAGGACAGACCAACCAACAGACAAAACGCACAAAAATTTACTTCTTTCATTCTAATGGGGGCACTAAACAATTTTTTTTTAAATCTGATTTTTAAAAAATTTTAAGAAATTAGTTTAGAATCATGTCATTGCCGGGCTTTACGCTAGTACACGAAAGTCGTTGCTAAAAATTCATTTTAAAAAATGTGCATGATATCTGTTTATTGGGTGCATTTCTTATAGTAACATTTCTTCCCTTACATTTACGTAATTGTTTTAGAATTGGTGTTTTGTTATTAAAAGATCGCTTGCATAATTAATTTTTTAAATTAAACGGTTTGCTTTTAGAAAACTAAAAGTAGCCGTTGCACATAAACTTTTCAAGCCGCATTTAACGGTGAAAAAATATTTTTCGTATCTCTTCTAGTTTTGGCGCCCTGAGTGTGACAGACGGACAGACGGACAGACGGACATTTTGTACAAACCTAGTAGCGGCGTTTCCCCTTACAGGGGCCGCTAAAAATTACCAATTTTTAGCCATTTAATTATTGGAAATAAAATGTTGTTTTATATCGAATAAAGGAAATAACTTATATATTATTGAAAGATGTAATTGTCAGTGCGGAATTCTTCCCCTTAGATAAGCTTTGTTAATTTTGTTTTTATTTTGCTTGTTTTATTATCTGCTCAATAGGTAATTCTCAGGTACATCTCATGCAGCACAAGTGAAATGAATTTCATAGTCTATTTTAATTGGATCATCTGCCAGATAGATTGCAAGGATTGAAAGGGTAACTTTTACTAACGAGGATCGTTGTGTGTTAACATTGCAGCTGTCTTACAGAATGACTAACGACAAAATAATTTTCAATATACACCAATGTATAAATAATGTTTGCTTCGATCAAATTATTCCGTATCAACTCATATTATTTTCGGTAGTAAAAAAATTCACTGTAGAGTCAATTTCCGCATGTTGCTCAGAAGTTGATAATATCTTACAACTCTTTCACGATATGCTTATAAAAACAGCACTTACCTTTATTGTGATTATATCCAATGATTTTGATCTAGTATCATTTGTGTGCGTGTGTTAGTTTTTGAAAATTACAAATCTTTAAAATACTTGAAATGTACTTTTTTTTTAGAATAACGTCATTATGACTGGTCTCCCTTGTTTTAACGGCTCAAGATGGCTGTAGTGTAGTCGAGATAAAAAGTCGATCCTAATGTTTTATCATTAATATTTAGGTCACAATGATTGGGTTCTTCTTAATGGCTACACGAGAGTTTGTTTTGTTAGTAATCTATTTAAAAAAATATGTGCTCTTATCGTCATTGTGTTAGAGAAAGTAGGTCAATAGATGTGTTAAGTGAGCTGCGGCGTTTGGCGCGAAACTACAAAAAAATAATACGTTTTTGAATCAAAGTGATGAAGCAAAGTAGTTCCACTCTGGACCCACCTATTAGAGGCAAAAATCGCTTGGCTATCTCTAAAGGTGCTCCAAGTCCAAAACTCGACTAGAGCTGTATTTTTTTTTTCTGAGAGCCTCTACTGTAAAGGCAGAACTGAATCTTTCTTTCAGATACCTCCCTATCCCACTGGTCCATAAAGGAAATTGGACCACAGAGTTATGGTGTAGTTTACAATAATTAAATCAAAATAATCTGATATAAACTTTTCACATGTAAATTGTGAGTGTGTCTAGTGTGAATGTACATTTTTTTTTTATAGTTATAATGTTTTGTTTGCTGTAATGCACAAATTGTAAGATAAATTTCCATACGGACAATGCAGATTATTATTATTATAGAGAGAGGCAGAGTTCAACTTCTCGATGCCTTCAAATGCAATGTTGGTGTTCGTTGCCTTGCACTTTTTAATGCTTTTGAGGCCACACTTATCCAGGCCAAAAACATACAGATATCGTCACTGAAGCATTTCACCGTTTTGATTAAGTTGTGTAATTTTTTCTCGGTTTCTGCTTATAGCTTTAGATCATCCATGTATAATAAATGGGACACATATTTTGTACATTTAGTGTCAACTCTATAACCGTTTGTAGTGTCTTGAAGTAATGCAGATAGAGGTTTAATCACTAGTCTGAACCAGAGCGGGGATAGAGAGTTACCCTGATATATACCTTTTATTATTATTATGTTAGAAAAGAACGAGTATTCTTTCTCTGGCGCAGCCAGGGTCGAGTTTCGTTAAAGGAAAACAAAATTCATTGTAGTCTCTTTATCAGTTTATACCGAGGAATTTTCTGGTGATGTGGCAGGTCTGCAGCAGTACCGCCCTCTGACAGGCAACGAGAATGTTCCTAGGAATGCCATGGGCCTTGAAGTAATATGTGAGGTCAGTTGTTATTATTCCCTCGGTTAATATAACAATGAGGTTTATTGTTGTTAGAGAAAGCTTTCATAGACGCTTAATCTCCAAGCCTAGGTTCCCATATTTTCGTTGTTTTTCCAACTCAGTTTTCTGAAGTTGTGAGATAGTGGTACGGCAATGTCGATAATGGTAGCGGCTTTTTCCTTTTTATCGATGAGCAGCAGATCAGGGCGATTAAAATCTACTGTTTTGTCGTCAAAATAGGTCTATCCCAGTACAGCAGATAATCAGTAGACTCGAGAACCTCTTGTGGCGAGTATTTGAAAAAAAGTAGGAGTATCCTTCCCAATCAAATTGTGCGTCAGAGCCAAGTGCTGGTGTATTAGTTTTGCAACTTGGTTATGGCGACCTAAGTAGGCAGATTCCGATAGGGCTGAACATCCTGCCATTATGTGTTCAATTGACTCACCAACATTTCCACATTTTCGGCATTTGTCAACAATATTGAGTTTTAGGATATGTTTCTCGTAATTTTTTGTCCTAATTACTCTGTCCTGTACTGCTGTAACAAAGCCTTCAGTTTCAGGGTAGAGATGACCTGCTTTGAGCCACGCTAAGGAAGCGGTCTTGTCAATGTTGTCCCCATGTAATAAAGCCGGGAATTTTCCGTGGAGTGTTTTTTCTTCCCATTGACGAATCTCATGCCCTGCGTCGTCCAGTCCGATATTAACATCAACATTGTGTAGGTTCAGAGGGGTAGCATCGGAGTCGTACCTGCGTAGGAAGGAAATTAGTTCGTTGCTGGAGGCGTGCAGTTTTGATCGTATTTTTGATACTTGCGTCTTACACAGTTTGAAGATGTTCTGCAATCCACGGCCTCTATCCTTTCTGGGCAGGTATAACCTTATGGTGGAGGACTTGGGATGTAGGCATCGAAATTTGGTTAATAATTTCCTCGTGAGCCTGTCAATGTCGTGTATAGGTCAGTGTCAGTCCATTTGATGACGCCGAGATTGTATAGGAGCACTGGGACGGCCCAACTATTTATTGCAGTGATGAGGTTACCGCCAGACAGTTTTGTATTGAGAATTTTATTAATTCTTTATTAATTCAGAATAAATAGACTAATTAAAAAAGCATCGTATATTACTCAAGCACAGCTACCATCTCTTGAAGAGCTTTTCCAAGAAAGATGCATTTCCAAATCACTCACGATTCTTAAAGACAACCTTCACCCATTAAACCACTGTTACATAAGATCTGAACGAAGTGGTCGTCTCCTTTCCATCAAGACTAAAACTGAAAGATTTAAAAACTCCTTTGTCCCACTTTCGATCAGAGTGTTACGAGATCAGCTGTCATCGAGAAGTACATAGAAGTCAAATTCATAAAGCGCTGGTTGTGAATGTGCATGTGTGTTTGTATGTGAATGTTGTTCGAATTTTTCATTAACATTGTTTTTGTATAGTAGTTACGCTGACGTTGTCAAGTTGTAATCAAACTGAATTTCCATTAGATTGGATCAATAAAATTATCTTATCTTATCTTATCTTATCTTTGCTTGTATTTACCAAGAAAGTCCTCTTTTAATTTTTTATGGTTTATCTTGGCATTCTGGTTTATCCTAAGATATTTATAAAGGGAGGCAGAGTCAAGTTCCTCGATTCCTTCACATGCAATGATAGTGTTGGCTGCCTTGCCCTTTATTACGCTTAGTATACCGCACTTATCCAAGCCGAAAGACATGCAGATATCATCACTAAAGCGTTTAACTGTTTTGATTAAGGTGTGCAACTTTTGCTCGTTCTCAGCATAGAGCTTTAAATCATCCATGTATAACAGGTGAGACACACATTTTGTACATTTAGTGTCAACCCTAAAGCCGTTTGTCGTGCTATGGAGTAATTTAGATAGTGGGTTTATAGTTAGGCAGAACCAGAGCGGAGATAGTGAGTCACCTTGGTATATGCCTCTTCTAATGTCCACAGAGCCTAGATTATAGCGATTGAGGTGTAGACTTATCTTCCAATTATCCATACAGACTTTCAGTAATTGCTTTATTCTTGGGTTTATTCTGTGAATCTCCAGGGTTTTCAGCAGCCAATCATGCGGGACTGAATCAAATGCTTTTTTGTAGTCGATGTAGCACATGTGCAAGTTTCTTTTTCTTCTATTAGCTTGGTGCAGTACAATACCATCAATAGTTAGCTGTAATTTACAGCCCATGGACTCTTCCAGGGCCGGTCTTAGGCCACTGCAACCTATGCCGTCGCAGTGGGCCCCGCGCTTTCATAGGCCCCGCTCTAATTCAAGGTGTAAATATTAAAATGCAAAATATATACGAAAAATTCCTGGAAATTTCTTTAATTTATTAAAATCTCATGAAAACTCTTTAAAATCTCCCGAAAAATAGACAAAATATCCATTTATGGATGTCATTCATTGCTAAAATCGTCAATCCTACGCGCGATTAAAGAAAAAAAGGAATTTCATGTAATGAAATGTAAAAATCGGGGAAGTTTTTTACCCAAATCGGTAGTTCCAATACTTTATTTACTTTTATAGTCAGTGGCATATAAATTTGCCATTGGTTACAAGGTTCGTAAAGTACAGATCGCAATTTTTAACTTAGTCGAATATTTTTCTTATACAATTTTTCTCCTTATTCCCATACATACTAGGTCCCGCGCAATCAGTTTCGCATAGGGCCCCGCACTTGCTAGGACCGGCCCTGGACTCTTCAATGCAAACTTGTTGTTCCTCTGCAAGTAGCTTATGGGCAGAGCAAAATTTATACATTTTATTTTTTAATAGTGAAGTTAATAATTTATAGACAACTGACGGACAAGTGATAGGGCGATAGTTTGATGGTTGATTCGGGTCTCCTTTTTTGGAGAGTAGAGATGTTCTACCTTCAGTGAGTTCTATCAGCATTGAAGATGGTTCTGATATTAACACGTTAAAACTCGATGTTAGTGGTATATGAATGGCTGTAAGTTTTTTCAACCAATAGTTGTGTATATTGTCAGGCCCAGGGGCAGTCCAGTTGTGCGTTTTCGATATAGCTGTTGAGACTTCCTCAACTGTGAAATCCTCATCAGGCATTTCTGGTATTAAGTTGTTAGTAGTTTGGATTTCGTCGATCCAGTCAGCCTGTACGCTGTAATGTAAAGGGTCGGACCAAAGTCGATAAACGAGCCGTGTTTACTGATGTCAATGATGATGTTATTATTATTATTATTATTATTATATTTCCTCCTGACGCGTTCTCCGATCGTGTTGATACTTTAAACAAGTATTTAGTGTACCTAACAAAACATGAATCAATAAACAAAAATACTCAATTAGTCATTAATTGTTGATAAATAATTATTTAGCTTGGCATTGTTTAAGGGAAATAATCTGCACATTATTTGTAGATAACTAGATACGGTTTTAAGAACGGAGTTCTTCCCCTTTAGATAAATTTTGCTTGTTTATTTTATGATTGTTACCCAGAGTTCCCCATGCTATACTCTGTCGAAATATTTCTAAAAATTAATAAAGACATGATAGAGACTCAGTGTTGTGGGTAATTATAGCAGTGTTCCTTAAGGTTAGAATTTATACTGTTATGTTGCGGCTTTATTATAAACTTAACATTTCTCCTGATAGAATTCAATGTTCCAATGGTTTTAGACGATTAAATATAATTTTAAAATTGCTAGCTACAATGGTTTATGCGGCTGAGGTGAGTTAATTTTTGACAGTTGCATGATGATGATGAGTGCTTGGGTCGTGGGCTTTGGAAATTCTCTTGATTGCCAACTGTTACATAAGATCTGAACGAAGTGGTCGTCTCTTTTCATTAAGACTAAAACTGAAAGATATAAAAAACTCCTTTGTCCAACTTTCGATCAGAGTGTTACGAGGTCAGCTGTCGTCATCGAGAAGCACATAGAAGTCAAATTCATAAAGCGTTGGTTGTGAATGTGTATGTGTGTTCGTATGTGAATGTTGTTCGAATTTTTCATCAATATTGTTTTTGTAAAATAGTTATGCTAAGGTTGTCAATTGCAATCAAACTGAATTCCCATTAGATTGGGTCAATAAAAATTATCTTATCTTATCTTATCATATCTTGGAAGGTCATCTCTGTGAAGACTGTGATTTTGAATCTCGGGATTCTGAGTCCACCCAACTCTAATGGGTATCTGACTTAAGTTAGAGGTAGGTCTCTGTGCTGGCCACATGACACTCTGCTAGATAACTGTTGGTCAGAGAAACAGATGCCCCACAGATCGCATGCTATATGAGATATGGAACCTCTGTTATCAACATAAAGCAATTTTGAATTTGCGATTTCTTCAAAATAATTGAAAATGTCCTGAGGGGGTGGGGGGAGCAAGGGGGCACTAAACTTAAGCTTATATTGACCATAAGTAACAATAAAAAACAGTTTGTACTGATTAAAGGGAGACAACCGACCAATTGTTAACAATATTGAGTTCTGGAAAACATAATTACAATTAACGGTATCACACTTCTAACTGACGATACAAACGTTGATTTGACCCCTTTAAACTAAATTCATTTTTGGTTTTACAAATTTAATATCAGTTATATAAAAAGAGCATGCATTCCTCTATAATTAAATACATCATTAAACATTTCCGAATAACATACAAAAATGTTATTGGCGTTTAATCATAACAGGGTGATGCAACACAAATTAGCAAAAATAACTAATTCTGTCCGAAAGTAGATAATAATTACAGAGAGAAGAAGTTAATAAACATTTCAACATAGTTACATATAATCTACTACAATTGTACCTGGTCAGTGACACTATATACGATACTATAAGAGGCTTCCACTCGCGTTATATGAGCCAGATTCATATAAATAATAAAATCTAGTTTTTTTTGTTTTTTTTTCGTTTACATCTAGACTAGTTTTCAGTAAAACATTTTACTATTTTAAAAATCTGATAAATAATTGAACCTAAGATTAGGGTTAAGAGACTTAAAATTTTAAATTTATCCTATACTCTTAAGCGAGCAATTCTTGTATACATGTATCTTCTATTTCGAAAACGGCTCTAACGATTTTCTTTAAAATTTCAACGTATCTAAATGTTAGTGAGAAACAAATTCTCAACTCATTGGCCACATCGGGAAAACTCGAGTTCGACCGTTATTTCGATATGAAAATGTCTCAATGTTGTAAAATTAATTTTGGTTAGAATAATTTATGAATGAAAGTTTTCCGTGACGTAAACGGGAAAAACGCTGCTTACGTCACTAGGCTTACCGTAGTACAATGCAAACAAGAATGAGTTTTAAAGTATCAATGGACCTAATTAAACATTTGCGCACCATCTTATTGAAGATTGATTTATTATAGAACTATGGAAGGAAAGTAATAAAATTAAATGTACCGATGTATGATTAGTTATTGCGTTTTAAGTGCTTAATAAATTTTTTACACTTTAATTGCGTAGAGCGGTGTAGATTCCTCATTAATCTTCGGATTTGATGTCAAGCCTTATTATAATTATTATTTTGCTGGTAAAATTATGACCATGTGTTCATGCTTAAGTGTCTAATGTCCCGTACCAAAACAAAGGAAATGGAGATTACACAGTTGCTCTACGCCTTACTTTCTCACACTGAACAAGATATGTAGCTAGCGGTCAACGAGTTTGCGTACGCTACAGCCACTTTTGATTTAACTATAAACCTCAGTAAAAAACTTGGGGTTAGGGCGTGGTGACGAAAGGCCTAGGAGATATCTGAATGGAGGGATGTGTAAAAGCAGGCCATATCCTTCCATGTGCTGTAGCACCAGTAGCACCACTGGGATAGATGGATGGCAAAAGCCGGTATGAACTTCTTATAGTCTGACAGTTTGGCTGAGCAGGGCACATATCCCGTAAAATAATCTGAAGAGTTTCTTTAGTGTTCTGTTTGTTCTATATGTAATTGTACATGGCGATTAAATATCAAGTCTCTTAAGTCCTCCTACAGTCTAGACAGCATAAAACTATTGTAGGCCTACTATTATTGGCTTGGAAGAAAGTCTTTGCAGTTTTACCCAATAACGTAGAAATTTGCGTCACTCGATATTTCGTACTAAAGCCATAATTGAATATACTAATTCCAAAATTAAACGTCTGAACGTACCAATTTACATTTAGAACATACAGAACACTAAAGAAATTCTTCGAATTTGTATCTGATCGTTCATTTTCGTAATTATAAAAAAAATCCTAAAATGACTTCGGGTATATAACCTTTCTTATGAAATTATTTAACCGAGGAAGGTTCGGCCACCTGATATTATATGATTAAATACACAATGAAAAGAGGTCAAAATTTTTTGTAGGGATAAAAAAAATACCTTATTCGCTTTAGTGTTATAATGCCGTATTTAAAAAGTTCCATTGCGATCAAATTCTTGTAAGAGCTCTAATGCAATTGATCATAGAAAAAAATTCCCTTTTCAGACCCCGTGAACGAATGTGCAGATGATGTACAGGTCATCTGTTTCTGAGGACTACGGTTAACGAGGGTATCATGTGGCCAGCTCATCGACCAACCCCCCTTTTTCCCCCAACCAAATTCAGGTACCCATTATGATAAGGTGGAGTCAGGGGCGCCATAAAAATTCTGAAATTCAAAATCCCAGTCTGCACAGAGATTCGAACCCAGAACCATAGTTTCAGAAGCCAAGCGTTAACCACTCAGCCACCGCGCCCCCAGAGCATAACAAAGGGCTGCCAGGGTTAACAAGGAAAAACTTCTTTGCAGTCAATGATTAACATTCATAGAGGAAGAGTGGACGGCTCAGGAATACATGGCGCCGCGATCTGGAAACAGATGCCAAGCAGATGGGCAAGACATGGGGACAGTTGGAGAGACTCTCCCAGAACCAAGATGCCTGG
>JADKLZ010045584.1:0-10397 GCA_021533235.1 Biomphalaria straminea
TTTCATGGTGTCGTTACATAAAATGTTGTTAAATAAAAGACACATAGCCAATATAAGTTCGACAAGAAAATAAGAAAAATGTTTAGAAATTAACACCACCGTCTATTTTATATTTAGATTCAGCCATGTTAAATATTAGTTATCTCTAGACCAAATTAAACTATTTAAATGAGGTATTAAAATTTAAAATATGTTTTTCATTCCAATAAAATTATTTTTATTTAATTTAATGGCGTAGTTATATTAAAGTATAAATTATGTATATTTGTATGATATAATAGGTGATTCCATTAATGTGAGATTTATATTAAACTCAATTCCTTCTTAAATGAGGTCCACTCTCGTGGACCCCATTTGCATGCCATGCACCCCCATTTCTTTTTTTCACTTTCGTGGACCCATTGGAAGTCCTCATGCACCCCTGGAGGTCCATACGGACCAATTTGGGAATCACTGGTATAGACAATTCAGCATAAATAGTATTGCATCTTCTGTACTTCTTGACGGTTTGTAAGCGAACTGGTGCGGATCGAGGCGTATTTCGACTTCTTCCCTAATCTACTTGTTTGAATATTTTAGTCACTTCTTGTTTATTAAACAGTTCTTGAGACTGGATTTCATTGCTGTTTTCAAATGATGCCAATAAATCATTGTGGTCTTTCTTGAAGTTGTGGCAGTCGAATCGGCTGTAGAAATCATTTAATTCATTGGCAAATTTGTTATTGTCAGCGACGCACATTGGTTCGCGCTTGGGTACGTAACCAGTAATTTGTTTCAAGCCGCTCCAACATGCTTTAGAGTTATTTTTCTTGAATCTCTCTTTTTCCTTCAAATAATTTCTTTTCAAGGGATATCTTGGCTGAGATGAATTCAGAAGAACTGCTCTTGAACATTATTTTCTTGTATAGAATCGCTTCTTTTATGTCTTTTGTGTAATTGAGTAAATTGTGTAATTAAGAAGTCTGCTCAGTTTCTTTCAAAACAGTAGAAAAGCAATGACTACACTTGACTTAAATTGTATGTTTTAGATGTGCATGAAATATATTATTGCTAGACTTAACCTCTTACAGAACGAAAGCAGCGGGAAGATTTAGCACCAGTCACTACAGTTTAAAGTCTATTCAGCACTACCAGTTAGCCTTTTTGTGAGATCATACAGTCTTTTTTTAAATTGATCAATCGTAATTATAGGACGCAATAATGATTGAGTAGTTTTCATAGCTTACACATTTATAAAAAAGTGATAAGATAAAGTGTCAAACAGAAGCCCTAATGTCCAACAAGCAGCTCCTTCTATAGTAGTACTTCTTTTCTGATAAATATATGATTATAAAGCTGCAATGAGGTCATCCCGTGGAAAGATAAAACGTGCAATAACTACGTGTATAAATAGATTTGATGTTTACACATAATCAACAGGCCATTATGATAGACATTCTGGACTAAGTTTGTAACTTTTCTCCTAAAATGACACATTTCATTCTATTACTTGGCACATTTTTTGTGAATTTACATTTCTCAGGTAGGTAATCTTAATCTCTTTTTTTTTTGGTATTAGTTTAATAAATATACATCTAAGATGTTTTAAACTACCAAAAATAGAGCATTGGCATTTGACACGAGAGTGTACTTTATCTTTGTCCAAACATTTCTATTATTATTATTAAAATAGCTTTTATATAATGCTACTTTCATGCTCATAGCTGCCCGAGTCGGGTGTCGAGCTTCGAGCCCCCTTCTAGGTAGCCAAGCCAAGCAAAGTTCAAGCGCACTTATCCTCTCGACCACGCTTCCCACAATGAAACATGAAATTATTCAGTACTCATCGTCGTTTACAAAAAAAAAAATGTATCGCTCATCTTCAAGATCGAGAGAGGAAGTATGATAATGCACACATACAAAAAAAAGAGAGAAAAACGTTTACAAAGAGAGTGTGTTTTCATCACTCAAAGTCATAGGCAGCCCTTAGCAGATCCTCTCATGGAAAGGCAGGGCCTTTTTAGATTGTGCAAATACAATTTTATAAAATTTCCAAGATACACTTGTCTTTTTTTTCACTTAAAGACAAATTCAGCACATTTTAACAACTTAACAACTAAAAAAAAAGCATTACTTGTCTCGATACGATTCTTCTTACAACTGAAGGGCTTCTTTGCAGAATTTACACTTTTTGTCAATAAGCCACGCACATGTTGTAAAATGTTTTTTTGTAAAATGTTTTACATGTTTCGGTTGTTCCTTCAGAGTTGAAGATAATTACTTCCTAGTCCAAGGACGCAGGACGACGGGGGATGGAAGCGGGCAGGGCTTAAACCCTGGACCATCGGTAAATCTGAACGACAGTCCAGCGCGCAAACGGCATGACCAGGCAGCCATATCTTTTCTAAAGTCATATGTTTCCTTTTTGGTCGTTAGACACAATCAGTTCTAAGAATCCCTGATCAATTCTGAAAATTCTAGCTTGAAGTTGATGGTGCACTTCTTGCAATATTGTCTGCAACTCCAAGAGTTACTGCAAGAAGTACTTGTGAAGTTACTTGTGAAGTTACTTGTGAAGTTACTTGTGAAGTTACTTGTGAAGTTACTTGAGCTGTATGCCAGTTATGAGAACCATGCGCAAGTTTTTTTTTTTTACCAGGGTATTAAGGGAGGCCCGTCCAAAAAAAAAGCTTTTCTATCTCCCCTCACTTCTTATCTCAAAAACAAAAGTAAAATTTTTTTTTTTTCATTTTTCGTTTCATTTCCTAAGAGCCACAACATTTTACGTGCAGCAGACCTGACTATGACATGCTTGAATCGGCAGGGGTAAATGAATGTCTTCACAGTATGTGTGTAAATTGTAAGTCTAAGACTACATACCAGGAAATAAATTACACATTGGCTGTTAAAATAAATGTAGGTATTCAGTTGACACATATATGTAGGTACCGTTAAAATATTATTCCGCTAAAATATTAGTATGGAATACAGTTCAAATACAGTTACCGCTCGTTCAATTGAGAAAATCAATTTTTTGTTGTTGTTGTACTTACGCAACTGGGAATTTCAACCTAAATTTTTATACAATATCTAGTATCAACTAGCATGAGAAATACAAATGTATGCTGTCTCATCTCACAGACGTTTCTTATGGTAAAAACTTACCTAAGGACAACACTACATATATGTATTTAGCATTTTCACCCAAAAGTCTCATGGTTGATCTCTTTTGGTAGTCATTTATGTCCTGCAATGTGAATTTAGCCTCATTCTTTACGTGTCTAAAACTAGACCATACTGTTTGTGTATGTGTTTCATCGCTTTTAATTTAAAAAAAAATGTGTTTAAGATACAATAATATTTTAATGAATGCAAACGCAAAGTTTATAAATTCCCTTATAACACTCTATCCAGGAGACTGTTTGGACACTGGATAAAGAGAACGCTCTCTATTCAACTGAAGACAACTTGACTCACATCACATTTCCTTTCAATGCTAGTCTAGAATTTAGTCTGTTTGATGGTCCAGTACAGTTCCAGTTTTCAATGTCAGCTCTAGAGGAAGATGGCAATGTCACCAATGAGACCAACCCTTGGACTGTACCAGTAAATTTTAGTAAGATACGTTGTACATTTTAAGTTTTAAACTAGTCATTCTAATACTTATTTCTTTTTTTACAAAACTTATATAATAATCTGCCTAGCAGGTTATTAATTTTTTTAATGAACTCTTACGAATTCGTTATTTCTCAAATGAACGTGATTGTTCTTCATTAGTTTTAACCACCTCAAAACCCATTTCAAATAGTTTGCCCAAGCAAGTATAAAATCTTGGGTTAGTATTCAACGTAAATTGTACACAATCAGCATGATTAGATTATGCACTACCCCATTTTTTACACTAAGATTACTAATATATTTACAGAGAATAAAGTTTCTTAGACCCATGGTTTTCTCGTTCGTCCGACACCTTGCACTAGACATTCATATTTTCTTTTGAACACAGGAAGCTGTGTCAATTGCAGTCTATATTTATAACAGAATTTGTTAAGAGATAACAAACAAACTTTTCACAATTGTTTTCTTAAGATATTCATTGATTAGAACTATGTGATTGTACAAGTATTTACTATATTGTTATGGCCCTTCCAACTGCTTTGAAATGATTTTGAGGACTTTACTATTAATATTTACTTGAATAGCTTAATATTTGCAAAACATGTAAATTAAATAAGACGGGATTCTAAAGCTGTTTTAATTCAGTTGTTTGTCCATCTGTCTATCTGAACAGAGGCTCCAGACTTTGTCTGTGGTAGTCCTGATTATGACAGATCAAAAGATCCCATATATCCAGAATGCAGGGATAATCTTTGTGTAGAATGTGTTTCCAATGCCACCTACCGACAAATAAGTCCTCAATTGGCATACAAAGTTAAAGTAAGTATGTAAATATTGGGTACGTAGAATTATTAGGTCAAAGTAAGTAAGAATAGTTTTAAAAGGTGGGAAAGAAAAGAATTTACAACTGAAAGGAGACAGATATATAAAATGTCAAAGAAGAAAAGTTACTGTGTACTTATTGAGATCAGTGCCAAAATTTAGTAAGGCGGCCCTAAAATTTATAGTGTAGGCCTTTACCTGTTCAAGCTTCATATGCATTAAAACTAGTAATAATAAACATTAAGGTTATCATATTTGCGAACAAAAAAATATGAGAAAAAATACTTTTTAAAAAAAGCTGATATTGAAGAGAGAGCATTGTTCAGTCACTGCCAAAACTCTCAATGTTGCTAGAAACCATTACTTAGAGCAAAAAAAAAAGAATTTAAAAAAAAATTTAATTCCCATTTCGTATTTTCAATGCACACAAAGTAATAAGCTATTTTAGATATGGGGCCCCTTTGGGGTTCTTTATAAGTCCAGATATTATGTATGTACTGAATATTTTTCTGAGGCCATCAGCTATATCTTGTGTTGCCCAAAGGTCTATTCGTCCATCGGGACGTAGTGCGCCAAGAGCTACTTGAATTCACTTTCTAAAAGTCTTTGTATGAGCCAGTATGAGGTGTAAATATTTGTCCTTGTACTGGAGATTGAACAAAAGGTTTTAGCCAAGTATTTAACACACAAACTAGTGCAGGCTGGCGACGACAAAGTTCTGGAAACTATTTGTGTTTCAATGCTTGTCATTTATAATTTACATATCATTTATTATCATTAATATGCTATCTCACGTAAAATAGATACTACAAATACTGAACAATTTTTGGTAATGTTGTTCTAGAATCACGTTTTTGTTTCTCTGGAATATGAAATTTCCTCTGAGGACAACAAGACCAGAATTACATTTCCACTCATCACTATGCCCAGGACCTCGTTTGCCCATGATGGCCCTATGCATTATCAGTTTTCTATGTCAGTTCTAGACAATGTTTTCGGATGGAGGAAAGAAATATCTCCGTTGAGTGAACCAATCAAATACAGTAAGTTGACATTGTCATTTTAGTTGCCCTTTAAAACATGTCTTCTTTGTAAAAGTTTATTTTGATCAGCTTTCTACACATATCAAATATGTTTCCAAAACTTTAGATATCTAATGTGTTTTTATAACCTCCAGATGATAAAAATATAGTTATAGCTATGTTAAGATATCATTTCGACCTGATGATAGTATCGTAATGTGGCAAGATTATGCATTATTATTATTATTATTAACATGAGCGCAGCCGGGGGAGGGGGTTCAAGCACCCCTCTCCCGAAAAGAAATTCCCCCCCTCACAGAGCTTATGATAAACTCTTTCAGAGAAGCTTTGAAGGTATTCATGTATGGTAAGTCAAAATAAAATAGGTAGCCATTTGTCATGTTGTAGTAAGTCAAACAGTAGTCATGTATAGTAAGTCAAACAGTAGTCAGGTATAGTAAGTCAAACAGTAGTCAGGTATAGTAAGTCAAACAGTAGTCAGGTAAAGAAAGTCAAACAGTAGTCAGGTATAGTAACTCAAACAGTAGTCAGGTATAGTAAGTAAAACAGTAGTCATGTGAAGTAGTTTCGTCCAGGGGATGTTTCAATAACACGCATAACTTCCGACATTGAACTTCTGTACTAAACTTTAAATATGACCTCCTGTACTAAGCTTAGAATTTGATCTCCTTTAATAAACTTAGAATTTGACAGAACTAATACCAATATTCATTTATTTCAGACACTGCAACAGAGATTTACTTTTCAATCAACGGCAAGAACGACTCTGTGGTTGAGGTAGAAGACACTGTTCTGTCATTTCTCTGCAAGACAAACGGATACCCTCCACCGGTCTTAGATCTAGATTCTGGAACAAGTCACTATTATCTCCACCATTTTGGCAATAGGATCATTCAAGACAATATACCTTTCAATTTAACAGTTCACAATTATTTAGTGGACGCTAACTTTTACTGTTCTACGAATGATGTACAAAAAGAAAAATAAATCTTTGTTTTGTCTCACAGTAAGCTATGCCTTTGTTATTTTAGACAGACAGACAGACAGAATGACAGATAGATAGATAGATAGACAGATAGAAAGATAGATAGATAGATAGATAGATAGATAGATAGATAGATAGATAGATAGATAGATAGATAGATAGATAGTGACAGAGACACAGAGATTAAAACTACATTATTATTAGGTGATACTTATTAGCTAATATTATTTAAAAGACGTATTGGAATTCAACGTTTTGATATTAATTAAAATACCTCTATTCAAGTCAGAACTTCATGGAACCTGGAATTGGGAATCTGCAAATAGTGCCTGCGACTGATCACAAAAACCACTCCAAAGATTTTCCTATAAATTTAACAGTTGATGTATTATAATAATAGCTCAAGCGTTGAATTACATAACTTCGAATAATTTTCTAACAGAAATTGAGTCCGAATATGAAGACAGTATAATTTAAGTGAAGTGAGCGGGTTAAGTGACATCACATGTAAATGAACTCGATAAGAAACTACAAGGAAACAAGCTGGTTTCGGATGTATAAGCTGACTTAAGCGCCTTCTAAACGAAATAGCAACTCATCATTTAGCTGGTGGAAATGGGCGAAATGTTGCGTATTCGCTTCATAGACGAATATTTAGATTTAGTGCTCTGACAGTTTGGAGCGGGATTTTCATAAGTTTGTTTCGGATAAACATCCCACATCCAAATGAATTAGTCTAAGCACTTTATATACTGATTTATAATAAAAGTGCTTTATTTTTTATTTAATATTTTTTTTATCATTTCCGTTATGTAGTATGATAAATGCGTAAGGTTCGGCATCACTATTTTATTTAATAAAGTGAATGGAACGTTACATGTACATAGTTTTTGCTTTTACCTAATTTCATAATATCGATCTGAGCCCAAACTTTAGATCTGATCGAACCGAACACGAACTTTAAAAGATGGGTTCGATTCCCATCTCTAATTTTTAGCCTCGAGTTCTTAACATCCTCTCACACAACGGACTTACTAAACTGAATTAAATCTTGCGTTTTAGTGGACAAAACTTTAGTACAGAAAGAAGAACCTACTCCACGTCGTCTGATAAAGAAAACACACGTCTTTGCCAAAGTGTTATTACAAGAGGCTTCTCTCATCTGTTAGTCCGTCACTAACCTATTTCCGTTTTCAGTTATCAATGTTCCGCAAGGTTGTCATTACCAGAAGTGGTAATCGAAGTAAGCACTCCATTACCTATAAAATGCTTCCTAATGGCGTGCGTCTCAAATAGCCTCTGACAACCAGTCCAACTCCTGGCCTCACATGTGGCTCAGATTTTGAGTCAGGTGGAACTGTTCTCACTAACAGGAGAAGGGTCAAAGGCGGGTAACTGGCGCCTTAACCAGTAAGCTTCGGGCAGGAGGGGCTTGTTAGCCATGGCTGGCAACCCACCTAGGAGAAGGAAATTTCTAAATTCAAACCTCTGCTGCCTTGCAGCTATACCCAATCAAGGGAAAGCCTTCGGGAGTCAACCCTGAAGAAAAATCAGGAGCTGGCGACCCCAAAGCAGTTTGCAACGCCCAGTGCTACACTCTGGCAGAACCTGCGACGCTGCTGACCCCAAACTGTATCGGCACTACCGTTCCTTTGGATACATCACCTGCGTGGAGCGGGGGAACTGATGTGTTGTCGACATCAATCCGACCATAGCTTATGCCCAGGCATTCATCTCATTTCCATGAGATGATCCATAGTCGCTTCGCGACTGACGGAGGCCATAGTAGTATCAATGTACTGTCGAGTCACTAAGGAATTACCCAATTAATTTATTAAACCAAACTTTTATTATTGAGTCATTACAGCAGTATCGTAGGTCTATGAAGCTGACATGTTCATAAACACGAGTTTAGGACTCGGTGTGATCAATTTTTTTTTAATATAAATTAATTAGTTTTAACTGTATAATGAAGGCATTGTCTTTTTTTTTAAATCTATTTTTACATTTTTCCCCAGTTTTATTTATTTATGTGTATGTGTGTGTATGTTTTACAGACCAGCTTCGATTACCTAAATATGCTTCTAGTGCAGAAGACGTAGAATTGCAATCGGTAAGACACCTTGATTTCAAGCCAGACTACACTACATCATTTCCCGTGTATGGCTACCCAGCGCCCAAAACTATGGTGCTATCTTCCAATGATAATAACATAACGGATGGCGTGAACCTGACCTATATTCCTGACGAACAAAGCTATGTATTTAATACCATCAAAGTAAGTTTTACAGACCACGCCCTTCTACAGAAATATGCAAGCTTTAATATCACAGTGGACAATGGACGCTTGGCCATTTTCACGTTTGACTGTGCAGGTAAGATGATCTGTACAAAGTAAATTACTTATTTTTTTGGGCAATATGTAACTCAAAATTGAGGTCCATAGATCTAAGACAAGCATGCGGGTAATGTGGCTTAGTGGCAAACATTCTTTACAAAGTGTCTCGGGTTTCGAATCCAGATATACATTTTCATCATGAAAGAAAAAAAAAACATTTATATACTTAAGTTAATTGGAATAAAAAAATGTATCATGTTAACTCTTAGTCTCTGAACTATGTTAGTAAAATTATATATATAAATATGTGTATGTATGTAGTTCTTAGAGGCTATTAGAGAAGCATACTTTTAGCAAACATTTCTAGGTAGTGAGGTGCTAATATTCATTAGAAGGGGCGAGTAACTGGTGGCTAAACCAGTTAGCAGGAGGGGTTCATTAGCCTGGACTGGCTACATATCTAAGAGAAGAAAAACTCTGAACTCAAACCACTGCTGCCGTACAGTTACAGCCATACCCAATCATGGAAAAGGCTTTGGAAGTCAGCTCTAAAGAGAAATAAGGAGCCTGCGACCCTTAGAGAGTTTGCAGCACTAATTGCTACACTCTGGCAAATCCTGCGACGATGCTGACCCTAAATGATCCTTCTTTGGATATATCAACTTGTAGAGAGGGGGGACTGATGGCTGGATGAAATTCTTTAGACCACAACTAATGCCAAGGCATTTATCTTATTTACATAATATGGTCCATAATCATTTCAGGAATATATATGTTGCTTTATCAATTAGTCATTGTAATCTGATTGTGTGTGTAGTAAGAATCGTCTTTAACGATTTTTCTAAAACTTTTACAATGGATGTATCTAGCTGCGAAAAGAATTAGCAGCTCGTTGGTCACACTGGGAAAACTCAGGTCTCTGCCCATACAATTCGTCAAATTTATTTGCAATGTCAAACTTCAAAATCTAAAACATGTAATATGTAAATTCTTCTATCGTATTGAAGTAGGCGAAGAGTTTAATTTTTTTTTGGTTATATATGAAAAAGGAGTTAATATAAATATAACATTAAATTTTGTGGATATTTTTCTCCCTTTCAGATTGTGATGAACCGTTTGATTTGCATAGCGAATTATCAACTTCCTCTGGTACTCTCCATTGGATTATCGTTCTTTCATTTATTGCATACCGCGTGTCTTATTACGTTTAATTCAATTTTGTAAAGTTTCAATTTAAATATAATACATGTTGAAAACAATAAAACACATGTACCTTTGTTTTTGTATAAAAGTATAAAAGTATAATGTATAGTTATGTTGACAACAACGCAACTGAACAAGCAAAAGTGACACATAAACTACTAGAACCTAATGAGTCGCTTGTCCTAGGAATAAGACAATGAACAAAAAAAAATAATATTACATAATCAAATAAAAACAACAACTTACAATAATGAAGTATTCTTCTCTATGCCTACGTGTCTGTGACAGTATTAGATAATGAGTTATAGTATAACTTCTGTGCATGTTTGATGCATATATATATTGGGACTAGTCATTTGTAGCAGGCCTGGATTAACCATTAGGCAAACAAGGCACGTGCCTAGGGCAC
>JADKLZ010045606.1:7395-19150 GCA_021533235.1 Biomphalaria straminea
AAAAGTCAACGTCTCACTCCAGTTTCCCTTAACAAAAAGACAAAGAGAAAACTTTTGGCGCCAACACAATAAGTGAAACAAAAATGTCCAGTGCTGCATTTAAGACGGTGCGCATTTCACAACAGTTGGGGGGCACCATGCTAAAAGTTTGAGACACTTCCTTAACCAAATGTAATTTTATGGTTTTCAAAAAAAAAAATAATAAAAATATCAACGAAAATATTTTTCATTGAAAGTTTGCTAATTGTATACAAACCTTTTTCTAAAAGTAAAAACTAACAAACAAACAAAAACACATATATATAGTCAGAGTGTGTTGCATGAAACTAGATCAATAGTTTTTGGCCACGTAACGTTAGCTTCTGAAACTCGAGTCATGAATGTCAATTAACATGCAAAATATGGCTCGCACTGAGAAATGAAATTATTGATAATATTAAAAATTTTGAAAATAGAGTTCAAAATATGGAAAAAAAGATACAATTTAATGAAATTATACTTGTAGCTTAAAATTATATTTGACATTTCAAAGAATATAAGAAAATTTAATTAATACCGTAGGCAATCATTAAGTAATTTCTTTAATAAAATAAGGCTTAGAATACTCCAAGAAAATATCTAAGTCATATGAGAATCAAGATGTTAGAGTTATACTGCGATGGACAGAGAAGATGACATTCAATAACAAAATAAAATTTAAAAAAATAAATTTGATACATTCGATAAAATATACTCGAAAGATAAAATACCCACTTTTTATCTACAGATATAAACATAAGTCTATTTACAGCATCATCTAAAAAAGACACAGAGGAAGGATTGGCATTCAGCATTTGTTAAATCAAGTAGATCTAGAGATGGATTCTTCTACACCAAAAGGCAATCCAGCTACTAGATCTATCTACCATGTACGTGCTACAAAGATTAAGATCACCCGAGCTCTCATGAGTTCAACTAAGAAGGCCGGAACACTGAACTGCAACGTCACAACCTGTGGGCAGTTTACACCAATAACTCCTTACCATATCACATGTCTGTACGACGTGGCAACGAGCTATTGGTCTAAACTGCCCACAGGTTGTGACGTTGGAGTTCAGTGTTCAGGCCTTGTCGGTTCAACAATGTACATGTATGTCGTTTTGCATGTGATTGTCGCAAAACGCAAATGAACATTTCTATATTTAGAATGTTCATTTAAAAGACAACTTATTTTTACTGTATATATCTGTATATGTTACACCATACATGATAACATAATACTATAAATGTATTCTATTTATGTATTATTATTGGTTCGATTGTATTATTCTAATAGTTATGCGGCTTTTGACAACCAATGTTACTTTAGTTGTGTACCCAGTGACGTAGCTAAGGGGGGGGGGGGAGGGAGAGGGAGCTTTTGAAAATCCCCACGGGTCAAGTGTACCTAACCTGCAGAATAACAATGTTGTGATTTTGATCAGAATACTTGCTCTAGTTGTGATTATAAGATTATAAGGCCATTACATTTACATTCGTGATCTTAGCTAACATCAACGAACATTTACAAATCGGATCCAGCGATGCATAGCATTCTAGATCACTTTCAATAATATATAATAAGCCAGAGACAAGTTACCTCTCTTCAAGACTTCTGTGAAGAACTGTTTGAGGAGTAGGAACTTTGTACCCTAGGAAACAGTGCTCTAGCTCTAATAGTTTTTTGTGTAAAAGATCGAAAAGATCAGGAAGAACTGATCATTAGTGATTGTATTTCTGAACTGTAACCAAATATAGGTTACACCTATGAATATATTGTGATGGAAATATATTTTTCCTGTACATTTATACATAGCGATCATATGTAATACACTTTTAATTAGAAATATTAATGATATAGTTTTGAAAATGAAGTTAATCGTTATTCTAGACTCGGAAATGATGTAATCTTTCAATTACCGTCACGTTAACTAACCTTCGGGCAGACATTTACAATAAAAAGAAAAATAATACATGAAAAAAAAATGTCAAGAGTTATTGATCCTTTCTGTTGTTTATTAGCCAGAGTTATCCCCCGTCTACAGAACGTTATAATTTACAACGATCAACTTTTGAGTTGACTTTCAGTGATTCAAAAAGGTAATTATCTGGTACCGGCCTCACTGGCTTCGTTCATTTAGAACAAAAACACACACAGAAAAAAAATTTCAAAAGTGGTTTCTCTGCTCGGTCATCGTAAAAGTAATGAAGGATGCAATTACTATTAAGAAGAGCATGTATTGTGGTTTATGAGTGATCTTTTTTTTTTCTCTTTTAGATCTTAATGTTCATTATTCATACAATCTTGACATTAAATTGATTGATACTTGTCTCATAAAGAACTGTTTGAAGAAATGAAAGTACTACCTATCAATACGGGATGAAAATGGGAATTTTTTCTTGACATGATAAATGTTGGATAATTTCGTTCGGAAAGGGCAGTTGCTTCCCTTTAACAATATTATATCAAGAGAGGCTGAAAACAGAGTCTGATTCAGTCCCAACCATAGACATAAATAAATATAGACTGGTCAATAAGAGAGTTTTATGAAATGAAAATTTGTGAATTGCAATTGTGTGTACTTTATTTTATGTCTATAAATTTTGTTTAATGTCTATGACTGAAGATCATGCAAATCATACATTTCTCATAATTCGGAAATCCGAATTCAATAGATATACATGTTTTCAAGTTACATGAAGTTACTCTGTTGTCTTCAGTCTATATTTATATATATCTATGGTCTCAACTTGAACGCTTGTTGACTTCTAGATAAACGTGTTAGTTGGAACTAGGAAGCAAACATAAATTGAGAAAATTCTGACTAGGAAATTAATTTTTATATCATACACAAATCATCTTGAAACATCATTTTCACGTCCTTTAGTCTGTTGGACCGTTGGGGTACCACATAGGATCTGACGACCGTTTCTCTACGTTTCTCTCTTTCTATAGTCTGGATGAGAGTTTATCCAAAAATAGGCCCTTCCCTTCCTTAATGTTGTCCTTCCAACCCTGTCCCTCCCCTCTTCTCACTGATATTGTCCACCACAGAAAATGTATACTCAAGCCCTTACAATAGGATCTGGTTATATTTTGAATACTAGAGAAGTTCAAGTCAATGTTCTCATTTATAACGCATTGAAAATAAACCAAGAAAAACCAAGAAAAACAGTATGTCTGAAAAAGAAATATTTCAATAGTGTCTTTTTAAAAAAAAACTGTGGCACTTGACAACAATTTCTTTTTTTTTTTTTTTTTGTAACGTTAATATCAAATCCCTCTCTCTGTCTGTCTTGTAAAATGTGTGTACACGCCCAGTTTTATCAACATTTGACAAACGGTTTTTAATTTCTATCTAAGACATAAATACATACACACCTTACATTTAACTTTATATATTAGTATATTAGATACAGCCACGCAGTATTAGCTTATATGTTTTATTGACAGTAGTCAGAATGTCTAGTGTCCCCTTCAGACCTTGCGATCTAAGGGGCAGATGATGTTAAGATCATCTGTTTCTCTTTAGCCAACGGTTAACGAGCAGGGTGTTATCTGGCCAGCACAACGACCTACCGCCTTTACTTTCCCCAACACTCAAGTAAGGTACCCTTTAGAGTTGGGTGGACTCAGGGGCGCCCTAAAAATCCAGAAATTCAAAATCCCAGTCTTCACCGAGATTTGAACCAAGGACCTCAGGTTCGGAAGCCAAGCGCTTAATCATTCGACCACCGCGTCCCCCAGTCAGGATGTCTAATGGGAATGATATATATATATCTCTGTCTGTGGCGTTTGACGTCTCGTGAGACAATTTTTTCCCTTTGCAACTTCTTGTGTCGCTAAAGAGGCCAATCCTTGATACACAGCTGCGGTTGCAGGTTGGGCATAGAAAATCACCCGGTGGAGCTTCATTTTCAGCCTTCTTTCTGCTTCTATTGTGTATGGCATCTGCAATCCGAGACCCTTCTCTTCCCATGTGGATCTATCCAGTGCTACTTTTTCCCAGCTAGTGTCGATTTTAAATAGCTTCATGTCACGTTTGCACACATCTGTATAACGTAAAAGTGGGCGACCAGCGGCTCTCCGCCTAGTATAAGATCGCCATACAGTATATTTTGTGGTAGATTATATATAGATTCAGTGGCGTCACTAGGCAGGTGCGGGCGGTGCGGTCCGCACCGGGTGACACCCGTAAGGGATATATATATATATATAAGTTAACTTAATCCACATCGTGAATTTTCCTATATGCTGTAATGTGTACTGTACTGATAAACTTTATAATTTCTGTATGCTATATTTTCCCGCGAATCAGCATCTTGTTATTTTAGTATTACTTTTACAAATTTACGAGTAATACAAATAATCGTTATTTAGACACCGACAAAGATTTATATATCGCACGCTACTGCAATGACTTAACTGTTCACAACAAAGTCTCCATAGTCCCTCGTATTTCCTTCAAAATTTTACGTGGCCTGCTCTCTCCGACTTGTACAATAGAAGAGCGTCCTGACTAACACTTCCTGGGCTCTAATTTGGTGGGGAAACGCCCGGCGCCATTATTTCACACCCATCAGCTTCACTTGGTGGCCCTTCCCTCCCTAGTGGCTGGACTCAAGAGTCACACCCTAAATCTCCCAAGTCTGATCCCGCTGTTTTTAGTCTTGATCAAATTGACGGACCGAGGCGACAAGCTGATCAGCGATAACGCTAAATGGTCAAGGCGACAAATGCGTTAATGCGGGAGAAAAAAAAAGAAGAAAGACAGCCTCAATTGTATTGTATTCATAAGCAAGCTCTATACAGAGGAGGAGGGGGGATACTATTCCGCTTTTAGAGTAATGCTCCCCACAGACACACACACACGCAGGCATGCACGCATGCACACACACACACAAACAAAAAAAACATAGAATATATAAATTCCGGCCATGCTGCTCTGTTTACTTTTTTAATGAATGTATCTCGAATTGACTTTAGTTCAACTGAACGTAAATTATGAGAGTCTGGTTTGAATGTATATTTTACTTTTCTATAGTTAAAACGTTTTGTTTGGTGTAATGCACTATTTGTAAGGCAAATTACCTTTTGGATAATAAAGATTATTATTATAATTACTATCATTATTATTATCATTATTATTGTATTTATTATTACTTACTTACTTAATCCTGTGTACTCCCAGGGGAGCATAGGGCCGCAACCACACCTCTCCACCAAACTCGGTTCTGAGCAGCTTTCTTCGTCTGCTCCCATGTCATTCCAGTACCCTCAGCTTCACTGACGACTGACTTCTTCCAGGTTTGCTTGGGTCTGCCCACTTTCTTCTTTCATTGTGGATTCCAGTCAAGAGCCTGCTTTGCAACATTGGTAGCTGGTTTTCGCAGGGTGTGTCCTATCCAGCTCCATTTTCGTTTGGTAATGTCTTGTGCTATGGGCTTTTGTCTTGTTTTTTTTTTTTTTTATTATTACTATTACTATTATTGTTAGTAGTAGTAGTAGTAGTAGTATACACAAACTATATATGGCAATAAAAAGTACACCAACTATTGCATACTGTTCTTTATAGAATTTCATATTGTATCTATGGCCTCCGTCAATCGCGAAGTGACTATGGATCATCTCATGGAAATGAGATGAATGCCTGGGCCTAAGCTGTGGTCGGAACGATGTCGCCCACACATCAATTCCCTTATCTCCACGCAGCTGATGTATCCAAAGGAACGGCAGTGCCGATACAGTTTGGGGTCAGCAGCATCGCAGGTTCTGCCAGAGTGTAGCACTGGGTGCTGCAAACTGCCTTAGGGTCGCCAGCTCCTGATTTTTCCTCAGGGTTGACTCCCGAAGCCTTTCCCTTGATTGGGTATAGCTGCAAGGCAGCAGAGGTTTAAATTCAGAGTTTTCCTTCTCCTAAATGGGTAGCCAGCCATGGCTAACGAGCCCCTCCTGCCCGAAGCTTACTGGTTAAGGCGCCAGTTACTCGCCTGTGCCCCTTCTCCTGTTAGTAAGAACAGTTCCGCCGGACTCAATATCTGAGCCACAAGGGTTCCGCAAGGTTGTCATGCCAGGAAGTGGTAATGGATGTAAGCACTCCACTACCTATAAAATGCTTCCTAATGGCATGCGTCTCAAATGGCCTCTGACAAACAGTCCAATATTGTATCAAGCTTTAACAAATGAACTGAATGATACCTTTTGTATTATATATCATGGTATAAGCAAACAAGACATTTCCTGTTCAAGTGGAATTTTTTAAATTTTTTAATTTCAATATGAAAACAGTAAAGGTCTATCTCGAAAATTGAATTTTCTTTTAATAGCCATTTAAGGCAGAAAGGATAATCCATTATTTTTTCTAAACAAAGGTTTTTAAAAAAATTAAATACTTATAAAACCAGGTGTGTAGTTTACAATATATTGATTGTTACGTAAATTATTGAATTGATAGCCACTGACGACATGGTGATAGCCTTTGTAAAAATGAGGCTCACCTATGTATGTACTGCCTTTCTATTATTGCTTATGTCAATCTTGAAATGTCTATGCCTACTGTAGTGACGTAATAAAATACTACAGGAAGACATGTCGTCTTGAACAAGAATGACAAAACAGTTCACAATAGCACAGTACACACACACACACACACGCACAAGCTGACCCGGACATCATGACATTTTGATACACTAGAACAGATCAGTTCACAACACACAAGAAACATAAATACACAACACCTACATTAGGCAGAGTTGTGGTTCCTCATTTGTTATTATCAAAAGATGTTGTTTATTTTAAGAAAATATATTATATTGATTAAATATAAATTTACAGAATGACTCTACAGATGAAGATAAAAGATTGTTAATTTCCCATGTGTTGTGGAGAATTGTTTAAAAATAAAAATGGTGTACATGTATTTGAATAAAAATTCAACGATGGTGAAATAAGAGTTTTAGTTTTGGAGATCTGATTATTTCTACAGATAGACAAACGGATACAAAACCAAAAGCGGCTTTTCCTTTCCTTCAGAGTCATTACAACTTACAACAGAGTTTCACTACACCAACACATACACATGACTCACACATTCACACACAAAGATATACTCACACAGACACACACGCACAAACACACAGACCCAAAACACATACACTGTGTAGTTATCAGAATCAGTGGCCCTATTAAGTCAACTCCTGACGCATGCCCCACTCCGAGGTAAAACGCTCTCTTAAAAGCTGTCCCCAAATTCGATTTGCCCGGTTTTAACGGCCGGGTAAACCTAAGCCGGAATGTAAAGTGACAGACATTCTTGGCACAACATCACCAATTTGGCCCGGTTGATGTTTAGTTCCGGATGCGGTAAATCTGGTAAAGGACGGTGTCATGACGCATTAGGCTCGCTCAGATTTCTGTCCCCTAAGCCATTTATCTACTCACGCTTGTCTCATGTTGTCTCCCTTTATTTAAAGACAAACATGTTTGGAGATTTCCTTTTCAATATTTAACCTAGTCTAAGAAGAAAAAAAAAGATAATAATACCATTTAACTTTTAAATAATTCAAATCAAACAAAACGTGTTTCTTGTATGATTCTCGTGAATAAAATCACAAGGTCTATATTACTTACGTATTGATGAGATTAGCTGTTGACACTTGATTCGGGTACTGATTGGTTACTAAGCCGAGTTCTCTAGAGATCTCTGGGAAATTTCGGCTCTTCTGTCTATTGAACTTGCGATATCTTTTTATAAAAATAAATTAAACATAAAAAAAACATATTCAGTGGCGTAGATAGGGTAGGGGGAGGAGGGGGAGTAATTTGAAAATCTCCCTTGGCCCCCACTTGAAGGGGGCTCCCAAATGAGTGTTTTTTTTACATTAAACATTGATAATTACGCAAAATGCAGGGGCCCCCAAAGAGGTCAAGACTTACCCTGGCCTCCAAACGTTGGGAAATTCTTTGCTACGCCCCTAAACACATTATCAACTTGTTTACATACAAACTTTACTCAAATGGAAACGATTCTTGTTGATAATTGAGGCTTTCATATAATATCTTCCATTTATTTATACTAAATTATCATAATTATCCGAATACATAAAAATAACATAAATTACCTTGTTTCAAAGTTTTATGGTGGCGAAATATGCGCTTCATATTGTTATCTGGATAGTCACATATTTAAAACCTGTTACGGGAGGTTTGGGATAAGGGGTATTAACAGGGGCAGAATGAGTATCAAAATCGGCCCGGGCATTTCATACAATGCGGCCCATAAATTGTATGTCATAAGATGGGCATCCAATCATGTGTCCTTAAAAGCATTGTGTAAAGTTTAATAATGTATCAAAAATATTTTGGTAAAGTTTTATAATGTATCGAAAATATTTTGGGGCATATATAATTTATTAGATGATTTTGAAAATACTACCAGAAGGTAAGGGAAACATTAAAAAATAATGGTTTTGGAACAAAAAAAACGATTTTTAGTTTTTACATGTTTCAAATAGTTCAACATGCCTTGCACGCATTTTACTTAAAGATAACAAATAGATGTTATACAGCCATTGCTCGTAAGACCTATCACATGACTCATTCATTCCAACATTTTCTTTCAAAAATGGATATGCCGATAACCACCCCAAATCTAATGAAAACAAACAAATTTGGAATCAACAAAATTATATATTGGAAAAAAATCATACTAAAAAGTAAAAGTAAAGTTAAGACTTAATACATATTAATAAATTTAACAAAACGCTATAAAATTAAATGTCTTGTTCTTAAAAACAAGAGCTCATTAAACTAAGTTACGTTCACTACGACTTAGCAAACAGTCTTGTGTTAAACTACTTCTGAACATGAAAAGAGGAGAGGCCATCATTATCCGTGAGAAATAAAACTTGCAAATGCCGCATTTAAGTTGTCAGTTAACCGAAGAATCAGTGTTGATAATAAACAATGAGAAGATACATTATTTGAACTAACAACTAGTCTGTATGACTGCTAAAACAGAGCAACTTTTTGAAAACTAATTTCCTCATTAAGTGTACAGTTTAAACTTTAAATGTGAATTCAGATCTTCCTACACATGATTGGTATATTACTAGATCCTTCCAAGGTAAGGAGAAGTTGATCATGTTATGTCATAGAAATGGAAATAGAAATGTAATGAAATGTTCTGATCATGTTATGTCATAGAAATGTAAATAGAAATGTAATGAAATGTTCTGATCATGTTATGTCATAGAAATGTAAATAGAAATGTAATGAAATGTAATGAAATGTAATGAAATGTTCTGATCATGTTATGTCATAGAAATGTAAATAGAAATGTAATGAAATGTTCTGATCATGTTATGTCATAGAAATGTAAATATATAGCGTGTGCGCGTGAAAAAGTATTTAGAGGAACTGTTGTCACAAGGTTTATTCATCATCATCATCTTCTTCATCATCATCCTCATCATCATCCTCTTCATCTTCCTCCACAACTTTGGCTTTCTTGGAAGCTTTTTTTTTTGAACTGCTGAATTTAATTCAGAGATATTTTTTAAAACAAGAATACAAAGAGAGTTTGTGTGATACACAAACTCAGAGGCGGCCCCCGTCGGAGTCGGATCCCTGTCAGATTTGCCTATTTGCAAGATGCTTCTAAGTTGAAAATAATTAACTTCTCGCTGGACGACGGAGAATGGCGAGCAGGGTATAAACCTGCCTTATCTTGATGTTTGCGCACTAGACTTTAGTTGCAATTATCGTTGGTCACTGGCTCAATTCCTGTATGCTCCCATCCTTAAACTATCGCAATATGTCTGAAAGAACAGTAAAGGTTAAATCATATTTTCAAAAGCCTTTAGTGTTTTTTTTTATCTAACCGTGACGGACAGACCAACCAACAGACAAAACGCAAAAAATATGATTCTTTCATTCTAATGGGGGCACTAAACAATTTTTTTTTAAATCTCATTTTTTTAAAAAATTAAGAAATTAGTTTAAAATCATGTCATTGCCGGGCTGTACGCTAGTACACGAAAGGCGCTGCGAAAAGTTCATTTTAAAAAATGTGTGTGATATCTACATGTCAAGAGCATTTCTTATTGTAATATTTCCTCCCTTATATTTACGTAATTGTTTTAGAATTGGTGTTTTGTTATTAAAAAATCGCTTGCATAATTACTTTTATAAATTAAACGGTTTGCTTTTAGAAAACTAAAAGTAGACGTTGCACCTAAACTTTTCAAGCCGCATTTAATGGTGAAAAAATATTTTTCGTATCTCTTCTAGTTTTGGCGCCTGAGTGTGACAGACGGACAGACGGACATTTTGCACAAACCTAATAGCGGCTTTTCCCCTTACGGGGGCCGCTAAAAATATATCTAATCGCGCAGATGTATTTTTGTTAGTCTAAATCTATTACAAATTTAATAACATGACTGATCCAAACTAATTAACACACTTTATATAAGCTTAGTTCATTCTTCTTATTATTATTTCTCTGTGATTGTCCATATAAATTTCTAGAACTTTTAAAGTACACAGCAGTTTTTTTTTTTTACGTATTCAACAATTTAAGAGCCACACTAGCAGAACTAGGACTTCATAAAGCCCAAAACTATTTGATATCTAGGGTTTAAAGTTTTCTGGCCGTAAAATTGTCCATAATACGATCAAGCTATTTCAACTAAATCGCATTTAATGAAATATCTTGGCCTGAATTTACGTTAATTAGTAACATATTACAATTATTATTGATCACTACACACACATTTCATATTTCTATATTTCGCTATATATCTAGCTCTCTAGCTATTTAGAAAGACAGAGAGAGACAGAGAGAGAGAGAGAGAGGAGAGAGAGAAAGAGACGGTCGGGTATAGAGGAAAAAAAAATAGGAGAAAGATTCTTTATTATAAACGAATTATGTTTGTCTATTTTTGGCTAAATTAATTATATTATTTAATGAAGGAATGTCTTTAACTTATGAGATTTAAGTTTAGAAGAGTGTAAATGCACAGAAATTGATGACGCCATTTTTTTTTCTTCAGTTTCTCATACAACAGAGACACGGCCGTTCTCTACTGAAGCGTAAAACTAAGTTGTCCTTCATTATTTGTATCAAGCCATTTAGTCTCTAATTGTATTGTTCCGACCAGGATTCTGATTCACACTCCACACTAATCGATTGCAATGTCGTTAAATTAAGACAAAGAGGCACCCCGCTCCTCCCTCCCCTCTCCCTCTCCCGTAGGTTGTCTACATGCCCAACGTTTGGTGCCCCCCCCCCCCAGCCTCCCCTTTCTGTAGTCATCACTTCACTCGCCCAGTTCATCGTAGTACTCTAAAGACGGACTCAACTTCATGTACAGCAGAAACTCTCCGCCTCCTTTTACGACCCCACGCCCCTCTTCCTTACAGTCCACACACACACACACACACACACACACATTTCACTCTTGTGAGGACAGAGTCCAGTGTGGAAATGAAAGTTCACATCGAGATGGACCGACAAATGATCCACTTTACGCTGTTGGCCGAGAACTTTTTTTTGTCTTTTTGTTACATTACTGAAATATTTTTCAAACAGAAAGTGATAGAATAAGGGAGAGAGATGGAGAAAGGGAGAGACATGGAGAAAGAGAAAGAGATGGAGAAAGGAGAGACATGGAGAAAGGGAGAGAGATGGAGAAAGGGAGAGAGATGGAGAAAGGGAGAGAGATGGAGAAAGGGAGA
>JADKLZ010045613.1:0-11200 GCA_021533235.1 Biomphalaria straminea
AACAACTCTATTACATGAACAACTCTATTACATGAACAACTCTATTAAAGACTGTACATTAAAAACATGACAAAAAGAAAAACCAGAGTTCAAAGAAATGTCATGCTTGTAGACTTAAAAAAAAAATAAATGAAGGCTTGATAACCTTTTTTTTTGACTCCTTAATTTTTTTTTTGATTACGTCATTCTGCGATGTTTTTGTTTCTAAGTTGAAAACTAATTTTAAAAGAACACAATTATGCAATTAACACGTGATAACGAACTGCACCCAATCACGTGACTTGCTGTTGTGTGTGTTTGGGTTTTGTTTATTTTGTTTATTTTTTTTTTTTACTTCACAGTGTCTTTTAGAATTACTTCTTTCTTGGTACTAGTGTGTGAAGTTGTGTGTATGTGTTTGTGTGTGTGTGTGAGTGAGAGAGAGAGAGAGAGAGAGAGAGAGAGAGTTTGTCCAGTTAAGACCGAGATGTATACAGTGTGTGTGTGTGTGAGTGAGAGAGAGAGAGAGAGAGACAGTGGGAGAGTTTGTCCAGTTAAGACCGAGATGTATACAGTAAAAATACCATGTTTAATTATGCTATGGGAGAGGTTGTATAAAGGATAATGGAATGCGTTAGTTATTTTTCTCTTCTTTTTTTTTCTTGAGCTAACGTCTGTAACATCTCCGTGGCATTTTACGTCTCTAGAGACGATCTTTTCCCCTTGCAAGCTCTTGTGTTATTAAAGAGGCCGATCCTTGATACACAGCTGCGATCGCAGGTTGGGCATATGTAGTCACCAGGCGCCGTTGCACTTTCACCCTTCTTTCTGCTTCTGTTGTGTATGGCATCTGCAATCAAAGACCCCTTCTTTATGCTCTCTCTCCAAGTGGATCTATCTTGTGCCACCTCTTCCCAGTTGCTGGTGTCGATCTTAAAGAGCTTCATGTCCCGTTTGCATACATCTGTATAACGTAAGAGTGGACGACCAGCGGCTCTTCTGCCTTCTATTAGATCGCCATACATAATATCCTGTGGGAGTCGACCTACTGGCATTCTACGAACGTGGCCAAGCCAGCCAAGGCGTCTGCTGCTGATAACAGAGCGGATGTCCTGGCAACCTGCTCTTTGTAACATTTCCTCGTTGGTTATCTTATCTTGCCACCTTATTTTAAAGATCCGCCTTAGGCGTCGGAGGTGGAAGACATTCAGCTTTTTTTCCTGCCATGAGTATGTTGACCACGTTTCACTTCCGTATAGCAAGGTGCTCAATACACATGTCCGGTAAACTAGAGCTTTAGTGCTGTTAGTCAGCAATATGTTGTCCCAGACTCTTTTCTGCAACCGTGACATGGTGGCCATTGCCTTGGCTATCCTGTTGTTAATGTCATTATCCAGTAGAGTGTTGTTGGATATGATGGAGCCAAGGTAACAAAAGTTGTCTACGATCTCTAGTGGTTGGCCATTAATGTTTATTTGAGGTGCAGCATTTGTGTTTTGTACAAGTACCTTAGTCTTGCCCTGACTGATGTTTAAGCCGAACTTCTGGCAAGCAGCAGATAGTTTGTCAACTAGGAACTGTAGCTGGGTATCAGAATCAGCCACAATAGCTGCATCATCAGCATACAGGAGTTCCCTGATGAGTAACCTCCTGACCTTGGTTTTAGCCCGCAGCCTTGAAACATTGAATAGCTTTCCAGAGGATCTTGTATGGAGAAACACACCATCGTTTATGTCGTTGTATGCGTAATGCAGTAGACAGGAGAAGAATATGCCAAACAGAGTGGGTGCGAGCACACATCCCTGCTTGACACCACTGCAGACCTCAAAAGGTGCTGATTGGGCTCCATTAAATTTGACAGTGCATTTAGTTTCCTCATGGAAGCACTCAATGAACCTCAGTAATTTGGGAGGGCAACCTATTTTCCTTAGAAGTTTGAAGAGGCCACTTCTGCTGACCATATCAAAGGCTTTAGTCAAATCAACAAAAACAATGTAAAGGGGTCTGTCTGTCTCTCTGAATTTCTCCTGCAGTAGTCGTAGAGAAGATATCATATCTATAGTGGATCTACCACTCCTGAATCCACACTGAGACTCGGGGTAGACTCTAGAAGCTATCACTTGCAGCCTAGATAGTGCCACTCTAGCAAAGATCTTGCCCACTATACTGAGGAGAGAGATACCCCTATAGTTGTTGCAGTCACTCCTATCCCCCTTGTTCTTGTATATTGTGACAATAGTAGCATCACGCATGTCTTGAGGGACATGACCTGTTTCCCAACAGCGGCAGAGGAGAGTATAGAGTTCGGGGAGCAGGAGTGATTCGTTGGCTTTAACTACTTCCACTGGGATACCATCACTTCCTGGAGATTTTCTATTTTTCATGCTGTTAATTGCTTTTTTGAGGTCACTAAGGCTCGGAAGCTCATCTAGGCATTCCAATACTAGAAGATCTGGTAGAGAAGCCAGGGCGGCATCGTCTACTGTATTCTGTGTGGCACAGACATCGAGGTAGTGTTCTGTCCATCGTTCTAGCTGCTTGGTTTGATCTGTAATCTTTTCTCCAGATTTGGATAGAAGGGGGGCAGGCTTTGACACTCCTGGACCCAGAGCCGCTTTAATGCCATCAGACAGAGCTTTACTACTTCCTGAGTAGAGACTTTCTTGGATTTTGTTGCAGGTATCCCTCCAAAAGTTATTTGCACATTGTCTAGCCATTTGTTTCGCCTCTTTATTAGCGCTTTTGAAGGCCTGCAAAGATTTTGGACTGGCCTTTGTCTTGTGAGCGAGGTGTGCAGATCGCTTTCTCTCGATGCAAGGTTCCATAAGTGCTAGATTTGCCTCAAACCAGTCTACATTTTTGTGTTTTTGAGGCCCAAAGGCGGTGATTGCCGAACTGTAGATTACATCTCTTAATTTCTCCCATCTGATAGAGATATCTTCTTCATCACTTAGCGAGGGGATTGAGCTGTTCAGGAGCTCGCCAAAGAGTGCAGCCTTCTCTGGGTCACCTACATGGTTGACGTTAATTCGTCTAGTTCTAGGTTGAGTGGAAGTATAGGCCTTCTTGAGAAGTAGTTTGATCTTGCTTAGCACTAGTGAATGGTCTGAGTTGCAGTCCGCACTATGGTATGAGCGGGTGTGGATGACACTTTTCAGATCAGATGATCTGAAGCTTCAGATGTAATATATAAGATAAGATAAACTCTTAAGGAATAAGTACACTATTAATATTCGTTACTTGAGCTATAAACTCTATTATAACATTTCATCCCTGGCAAACTTGTATTACAAGAGCTTAAAGTCTGGGTCGCATTTTGCTCGGGTGTACAGACTTAAGGAAATCTTTGAGTATCTGGATGCTAAAGGTTCAGGATAAGTTAATTTGCACATTTTGGCACTGGGAATCAATTATCTCAACTCTTTCGCTTGTTGTTGGCATCTATGTCTTACACCTCATTACTGTCATTCAAATGTATCCAATTAACACAAATAAAAACAACACAAAAATATTTAAATAAAAAAAAACTATGATTTTTTTTTTCTATACTTTCGACTATTTTTCAAATT
Source organism: Biomphalaria straminea (assembly GCA_021533235.1). NCBI lineage: Eukaryota > Metazoa > Mollusca > Gastropoda > Planorbidae > Biomphalaria > Biomphalaria straminea. The sequence goes on from JADKLZ010045613.1 coordinate 3,549, forward strand.
TATGTTCACAAAGATTTAGACAACGACCTATAAAGAATACTAATTCAACTTATACCACACACTTCAGTGAGTTCAGTCAATAAGATAAGAATAATAAATAAATGTATTACCAATTGTTAATTAACTACCCATATTTGTATTTCTTTCATTTTTTTAATTCTTGTCAGGTAAAAGAAATAGTTGTGCAAAGTTTCAACTTGATCTGAGATTGGGTTAGGGAGAAAAGACATGTACAAACTTTTTAATAGACAAACAGACTCAAGGAAGAGCAATTGCCGAAGACAGTCTCAAAGGCGGCCTTAGTATTGCGCGGGGCGCTGCCCTAGGCGGATGTCATATCAGGGCCGCGAATATTGCACAGTGAAAAAGTATTCTCTATAATGCGGCTGCCCCCACTCGATACCCCCTAAGTCCGGCACTGACAGGTGTAGGCGGCATAAGGAGAAAAGACGGCCACCGGTAGACGGGATTGTCTGCCTAGTTTGTGGACAAATCTGTAGATTAGCAACGGAGGATTCTAGCTCCCCGTCGCCTTAGCGTGGCGCTCTGTGGAAACGTCCAGTGGTGGAACTAGATAGGCCAAGTACGAGTAGTGAACCAGATCCTTGCGGGATTCCATGGGTGAGCTTTTCTTTTTATCTCACTCGGGGTAGGGATGGAACAAATAGCCAGCACCCCACTAAAAAAAATTAACCCAAAAAGTTCCACTAAGGGGGCCGTTACTAAAGGGACCGTTAGCTGGAGTGGCGGTCCCTGCACGGAACAGTGACGGTTACAGTATAGGAATATAAGACAAGCTCCCCGTGGTAAGTGCTGCCCCCGGCCACTTATAGCGAGTGGACCCAGGACAGTGGGGGTGCGCAGTGTGCGTGGTACTCCCCCGGTTTCCGCCCAGTCACCATTGTGGCCGCTACTACTGGGAGCCCTCAGACAGGACAGCGGCGAAGAGCCACATGTCCAGGCCTGGTTGTTGGATTGAAGCTTTCCTAACGACCAACGGGATCACGGCGCCCCTGCAGGCGCCGTTTCCCTGCTTGACTTCATTGAAAGTAGATTAGCAAGGACTGCACAGTACTTGAAATACTGTAATCAATGCTAGGACTAGCAAACAAGTCTTTTAAATGTTATACTTTTTTTTAACAAGATGTAACATATATGTCTATTACTTCTCTCAATTTAATAGAAATTTGTATTGTACTATGAAAAAAAAGTAACAATGTACAGTTAAAGCTTTGCTGCATAAGTTTGAGGCCAGTGCTGTGTACAGGCAGCCTTTGCAGAACAACTATACATCCAGCCTCATCTTGAAAACGATTTTAAATGTAGTACACTTGATGAGTGTATAAATGATTTAAAAGAATATCTTTGGTTTCGGTTACTAATGATGAAATTAGTGTTCTCCTAATAGTGTATAATGTAGTATAAGCACTCGTACTGACACAAAGAAAGGACGCGTTTTAAAGTTTTAATATACATTTAAATTAGATTTTCGAAACACCCAAACGTTAACGTCAGAGTAATTAAATAATCTAATCTTTTTTATCTTTTTTAATTTTTATTAATCTTTAATATATTTTCTTTTTAAATATGTAGACTGACTGCTGAGCAAAGATGTGTAAATTTTTTTCATTTTATTTCCAACTTTATATGAACAAATTATGTTTCGTTATCTCCACTAACTTTTTTTCTTTAAATCTATAAATTCAACTATAGAACTGTTCCAGAACTTGCTAAAGTATAAAATGTTTTTCATTAGATCAATTCGAGCTTAGTTTGTCTTTAGTTTTTAGTATCGGGTAAATCTCTTGAAGGGTCGATCTATATTTTGAACTCATTGTGTAATATACAATCACACTAGTGCTGGCGTTAACTGAATTGCACACAAAACAAACCGACCAGACCACGTGGTACAGGTTATCCAGTTTGGCGTTTAAAGAGAATTCAGGGATGCAAATCTCTACGATGGAGCACAGGACTCCAGGGGAGTAACAGAGGATGAGGACGATGGCCACCATGATGACCATTCCGACCACCTTATTGTCCCTACTGGTCAGCGTCTCGTGCTGCTCCCTGTCCGAGGTGGCGCCCAGCCTCCACTTGGACTTCTTCTTCAGAGCGACCACCAGGACAGCGGTGAAGATGACCACAAAGAGAAAAGAGAGGACGGACAGGTAAAAGTGACCAACGTTCATAACTAGTGAAATGGTGGCCGTGTTTCCGTAGCGTGAAACTCCCAGCTTGGTCCTGTTGACGCTCGGGTAGTAGACCCAGTCGATGTAGTCTGCTGCGTAAAGAGGCACAAAGACGGAGAGGTTGATGAGGTAGCAGAAGACCAGGATGACCGCTGTCCTCTTAAAGGTGACGATGCGTCGGATCTTCAAAGGCATCAACACGGAAAGGCACCTCTCCATCGTTATATACATGGTAATCCAACCAGTGATTCGAGTCATGGCAACGTTAGGGCAGCCACCGGTTAGGACCTGAATCTGCATGAAATCGACAGGCCAGTCAACAAGCTCCAGGTATGGGTTAAGACAGAAGTTGTGCCAGACTTGAAACATGAGCCCGACGAGGTCGGAGAACGACATGGCGCATAGGCTCAGGTTGACCGACCTCTGGAGTCCCTGCTTGACAAACACTCGAATGTTGGTGCAGTTACCCACAATCCCAAATATGCAGATGCACATGTCGATGACCACGTGATTAACAAGGAAGACGATCTTTCTTACAGAGTCGCTGACGTACTGGTCATCTTTACTGGACAGTTTGTAGCCTGATATAGTATCGCCACTCTCATTGTAGATAGATAATTCTGACATGTTCCACATAACTAAATTATCGCAAAGATAGATGATCGCACTAATACCATTAAGTAATAATTTACTATCAGAGTTTAATCTTTAATTATTGAAAACGTATTTAGTTAGATTGAAATTCAACCATTATTTGAAAAAGAGGTGTTAAAGATTAAAGAAAAATGTATAAATTTGTCTAAAGAGGAATTACTTTAAACGCATATATCACCCAATTCAATGTCAACGATTGATTCAGTAAATATTATAGAATCTAGGTATTTATATTTAACCAAAAAGAAAATCTGTAGATGAAATATCAGTAACATTCAATATTTTCTTTATGATTTCTGAGACAGAATATACTACATAATCAACCGATTTCGCCTGAATGTAGTTATATTTGCAAACAAAAATCTTCTTTTAATTTAGAGATATTTTAAACATGTTTAGTTTTGACTGATCTCATGCAGTAGGTATCAAGTTCTGTTATTTAAAAAGTCACTATTATAAACTTTAAAGTATAGACTACTAAATAATGGCTATTTAGTCATACTTTTGATAATTACGCTAACCACATCTAATTACCCTGTGTTGTATCTAACATGAGATCTTATCTTATTAATGAATGGTAAAAAGAGCTCTTTTGACTTCTTTTAATGATAGTTAAATGCAAACATTGAAATCGCTAATTGATATATTTAAAAAGTTTTGATTATAGAATGGGATTCGTGCTTGACGTCCGTTAATGTCGGCGCCCTGAGACATATCAATACTTAATGAAAAGATGTCTCAAAATATGTCTCGTGTTTATGTCTTGGGTATGAGGTGGGAAGGGAAAGTCAATACTATGAAAGAGTTTTATAATAGTTGAACTCACTTGCTAAACAAATGGTAGCTGTTAATAATTAGCGTTAAATAGTATCGTGATAGCCTCAGGCCTGAATGAACTGTTTGTGGAGGTTCTAATTGCAAGTGGGACATATGTTAGAGTTAGATCCAGGGCCGGATTTAAGTATGTGGCAGCCTAGGGGAAGAATTTTTGTGGAGGCCTCGAGGAAGTATCTTTGTGAAGGCGCCTACAATTTTTCGAAAGCTAATTAAAATTCACCTAAGAATGAAAATAATTTTATCTAAAAAACAAAAAATTAAAAAATTTAATGCCACTTTCCTTTAAAAATAATATTATTTATATGCATATTTTTGTTTTAAAATTTGTATTTTTTTGACTTTGTGGAGGGTAAGGCTCTTGATTTATTCAATGTCGTAAATCCGGAGCTTTATTTACTTATTCCGAGCATGCTACATCATACACTTCTTAATCCCAACATCTTTGGCAGCCGTAAAAATTAGAAAAAAAATTTGAACAGAAAAATAAATATCTAACCCGTCGAAATTCATATATATGTTTTGTGGTGTCTCCTTTCTCGTGGAGTCTCTGTGGCTGTAGCCCCGTTTTCCCTATATTAAATCCGGCCCTGGTTAGGTCTGTGTAGTTGAGAAGTTTAGAACAAAGACTTAGTCAAAATAATGAGTGTTTAGTGTCAGTAGAGCTTTTCAATCAGCAGTGTTTGAAACTCTGAGGACAAATAACTCGTGTTTCTTTCTCTGGTCTCGTCAAACAAGAGTTATGGTTTATATCACCACCACCAACCTACCCCCAGACTACCTTATGTTTTCGATCATCTTGTGACATGCTAGTTGTCACTGACGGAGTGTGTCACAGAGATGACATCTGAACCAAACCATATTCCACTTACATTGTCACTCCAGCTGTCCAATGTTTATTATACTTACATTAGTATTACTATAACATCTCTGTTTTATATCGAGAAAGTTCAGCCTGGAGCCTCCTTGTTCTGGTCCTGACAACTTTTATAGTTTCGCTCTTTATGAATAAATGTCGTTAAAGGAAAACTCAAAACAAAAAAACTTTAAAACTAATCATATTTCTGACACTTTATATGATGGAGACAAACTGTACGTGCTGGTAGGAACTTCGCCTACTGCAAACGAAACGAAGCTGCGTCAGGCAAAAGAAAGAAAAATGCTAGATGCCCTGTCAGCTAGCCCTAGGACAGATGCACGAACTGTGGAAAACTCTGCCGCTCCAGAATTGGCTTGATCAGCCACTCCAGATTCTGCCCCATTTCAAGACGTAACCAAAGCCAGTGACTCATCTGGGCCAATCCATCGTCCTTCGAGACAGAAGGAGCCTTATAGGAGATAAATATGTCACGTTGACAAGCACGAGATTTGACTGATTTCAACTTAAAAACAAAAACTATGAAAGTCATCAGCTGTTATATTAAAAATTCAAAAAAGCTCCCCTTTTTTACCTTGCGATCTATAGGGCAGATGATGTTAAGGTCATGTTGCTTTGGCCTACGGTTAACGAGAAGAGTGTCATGTGGCCACCACAACGACCAACCGCCTTTACTTTCCCCAACTAAAGTCAGGTACTCATTAGAGTTGACTCAGGGGCGCCCTACAAATCCCAAAAGTATAAATTCCAGTCTTCACCGAGATTTGAACCCAGGACATGCAGGGTCGGAAGCCAAACACTTAACCACTCGACCACCGCCCCCCACCCCCGATGTTATATTACTTAGTTATGTGCAAAAATCTTTTTCCTTTTTTAAAAAAAAATTATAGCCTTTTTTAAAAATTCATATTATGTTTAACAATAACACTAAAGACAAACAAGTCCACAAATCCACGTCCAGACCGTAGAACACAATGAAGCTGTCAAAGTTATCGAGAAATTATATATAGATCAGGATCATTTACACTGACCATTGTAAACTACCCTCTGCAGCTCATCAATTATAAATTTATCCTAACGAATACAGCAGATGTCAAAACGAGATTCGTTTTTATTGTCTGCTACTAAGAAGGAATGTTTCAAAATTCTAACTACTCTTAAATCTGAAATTGTTCAAAGTTCATGGTGAAGAAATGTACTATATCTCAGCTTACATACATTACATACATATACATTACATACATATACATTACATACATATACATTACATACATTGCAACTCTGCTATATTTATTTCAATGAAAGTGTAGGGAAATTTCGAATTATACTTATTTATTGTGTTTAATGTGTTTCACATGGAAAGTTGGAAATCATAGGTAAAAAGCCTCGCTTTGATAGTGGACGACATGGTCAACGCTTAGAGTTTTAATGTTTTAATGTAAAAGTATTACTAATTGTTAATTTATATATTTCATTGAAATTTATCATGGATTTCTTGAGATGAAACGTGTATGGCTGGACTTGCCAATGAATTTGTAATTTTATGCTGAATAAACGTGAAGTCTGCCATTAGTGAGTTAGTTTATGAATCTATGATCTAGTCGACATATGCAACAACAAATCAGGTGTGAATACTAAGAAACATTATACAGTTGTAAGTACATAGTAACTTCAAGCAGTGAATAAATATCTAATCATTGACTCATTTCATTATAAATCTTTGATAAATCAGTTTTTAGATTACTTCACCTTCGCCTTTTAGAGGACATAGGGTCAAGGTCGGTTCTTACTTACCTGTCATTTCAATACCCCACTTATCTCATTCCCCTCTCTTGAGGACGAGTAAACAGATTCGACTCTTAGTTCTCTGGCGTGGGGGGTTACTATTAGTATCACTCATCCACGTTTAATATCTCTTTATTTGCTTAGAGTTTGAGCTACGGTGTTATTCTGTTTGCGTGCCACCTAATGCCTTTCAGAACGAATCTAGCGATCTCGCGAGCCGCACAATGCCCTCCCCCCCACTACACTAGGGCTTTGCTCACGCCAGTTTTAATTACCTGTGAATGAAGTACTCACCACTTGACCGGCTCCATCTTGTCCCTACAAGCATTAAGTTCTGCGGGTGTTGACACAGGGCGGCTAACTCTCTTAACTCCACGAAAGCTGTAGACATTAGCAGACTATTGGTCAACAACTCCCCCTATCTTTCGTCTCCCTGTTTCCTATTCTTTTGATGATCTTTTATGGTGGTGTTGAAATGAAGGTTCCACAACTAGCAAACAAGACAACTCTTCCTTGTTCACTCGCTTTCCCGCCCCTTTTTCCCAATCAACTCTGTGTTCAGCTTAAGCCATGAGATTTATCGTTCCTGCTGAGAAACTCCAGGCCAATTAAAGTCCCAGACTACGAGTCAAAAGATGAAGAAAGAGTACAGTCTTCAGTGTAACTAAAAAAGTACACCATTCGATCTTGAAATCTATGGGGAAGTTAATGTAAATATATCTGTTTGTATTAGAGACGATTAACGAGAATAGCATGTGGCCAGCACAACGACCAACCCTCTTTATCTTCCACAGCTAATGTCAGCTTCATATTAGAGGTGTTTGTTTTTGGTATGACTATGTTGATAGCCAGTTGAAGACAGAGTATGATTTAAAAGGACGTAGAAATAACAGTGCTATTGCCTTACAGATATTTAATTAAATCTGTTTCCTCTTTTCATCATTAATAAGGCGATGTCAAGGACTATATGTGTTCAATGTAGCCAACCAAATCAAAGGTTAACTAAATTAGTCTGCAATGCTAAACAAATAGCATAAATGGTTATATTAAATAAAAAAATATTAGCCAATCAAAAATTTAATTTGTTTTGAACTGGAAAAAAAACCGGAGACACCAAAAAAAGCTTGCTAATTATGCATTTGTCCACTAAGTATGAAAATAGTGCAACAGTGCAATAGTCTACACTTGTTGTAACAAAATGTAACAAAGAAAGACATGAACGAGAGAAGAGTTTATTAGAGAGAGAGAGAGAGAGAGAGATACAGTAAGGAGAAAGAGAGAAATACAGTAAGGAGAGAGAGAGATACAGT
>JADKLZ010045615.1:0-11201 GCA_021533235.1 Biomphalaria straminea
AACAACTCTATTACATGAACAACTCTATTACATGAACAACTCTATTAAAGACTGTACATTAAAAACATGACAAAAAGAAAAACCAGAGTTCAAAGAAATGTCATGCTTGTAGACTTAAAAAAAAAATAAATGAAGGCTTGATAACCTTTTTTTTTGACTCCTTAATTTTTTTTTTGATTACGTCATTCTGCGATGTTTTTGTTTCTAAGTTGAAAACTAATTTTAAAAGAACACAATTATGCAATTAACACGTGATAACGAACTGCACCCAATCACGTGACTTGCTGTTGTGTGTGTTTGGGTTTTGTTTATTTTGTTTATTTTTTTTTTTTACTTCACAGTGTCTTTTAGAATTACTTCTTTCTTGGTACTAGTGTGTGAAGTTGTGTGTATGTGTTTGTGTGTGTGTGTGAGTGAGAGAGAGAGAGAGAGAGAGAGAGAGAGAGTTTGTCCAGTTAAGACCGAGATGTATACAGTGTGTGTGTGTGTGAGTGAGAGAGAGAGAGAGAGAGACAGTGGGAGAGTTTGTCCAGTTAAGACCGAGATGTATACAGTAAAAATACCATGTTTAATTATGCTATGGGAGAGGTTGTATAAAGGATAATGGAATGCGTTAGTTATTTTTCTCTTCTTTTTTTTTCTTGAGCTAACGTCTGTAACATCTCCGTGGCATTTTACGTCTCTAGAGACGATCTTTTCCCCTTGCAAGCTCTTGTGTTATTAAAGAGGCCGATCCTTGATACACAGCTGCGATCGCAGGTTGGGCATATGTAGTCACCAGGCGCCGTTGCACTTTCACCCTTCTTTCTGCTTCTGTTGTGTATGGCATCTGCAATCAAAGACCCCTTCTTTATGCTCTCTCTCCAAGTGGATCTATCTTGTGCCACCTCTTCCCAGTTGCTGGTGTCGATCTTAAAGAGCTTCATGTCCCGTTTGCATACATCTGTATAACGTAGGAGTGGACGACCAGCGGCTCTTCTGCCTTCTATTAGATCGCCATACATAATATCCTGTGGGAGTCGACCTACTGGCATTCTACGAACGTGGCCAAGCCAGCCAAGGCGTCTGCTGCTGATAACAGAGCGGATGTCCTGGCAACCTGCTCTTTGTAACATTTCCTCGTTGGTTATCTTATCTTGCCACCTTATTTTAAAGATCCGCCTTAGGCGTCGGAGGTGGAAGACATTCAGCTTTTTTTCCTGCCATGAGTATGTTGACCACGTTTCACTTCCGTATAGCAAGGTGCTCAATACACATGTCCGGTAAACTAGAGCTTTAGTGCTGTTAGTCAGCAATATGTTGTCCCAGACTCTTTTCTGCAACCGTGACATGGTGGCCATTGCCTTGGCTATCCTGTTGTTAATGTCATTATCCAGTAGAGTGTTGTTGGATATGATGGAGCCAAGGTAACAAAAGTTGTCTACGATCTCTAGTGGTTGGCCATTAATGTTTATTTGAGGTGCAGCATTTGTGTTTTGTACAAGTACCTTAGTCTTGCCCTGACTGATGTTTAAGCCGAACTTCTGGCAAGCAGCAGATAGTTTGTCAACTAGGAACTGTAGCTGGGTATCAGAATCAGCCACAATAGCTGCATCATCAGCATACAGGAGTTCCCTGATGAGTAACCTCCTGACCTTGGTTTTAGCCCGCAGCCTTGAAACATTGAATAGCTTTCCAGAGGATCTTGTATGGAGAAACACACCATCGTTTATGTCGTTGTATGCGTAATGCAGTAGACAGGAGAAGAATATGCCAAACAGAGTGGGTGCGAGCACACATCCCTGCTTGACACCACTGCAGACCTCAAAAGGTGCTGATTGGGCTCCATTAAATTTGACAGTGCATTTAGTTTCCTCATGGAAGCACTCAATGAACCTCAGTAATTTGGGAGGGCAACCTATTTTCCTTAGAAGTTTGAAGAGGCCACTTCTGCTGACCATATCAAAGGCTTTAGTCAAATCAACAAAAACAATGTAAAGGGGTCTGTCTGTCTCTCTGAATTTCTCCTGCAGTAGTCGTAGAGAAGATATCATATCTATAGTGGATCTACCACTCCTGAATCCACACTGAGACTCGGGGTAGACTCTAGAAGCTATCACTTGCAGCCTAGATAGTGCCACTCTAGCAAAGATCTTGCCCACTATACTGAGGAGAGAGATACCCCTATAGTTGTTGCAGTCACTCCTATCCCCCTTGTTCTTGTATATTGTGACAATAGTAGCATCACGCATGTCTTGAGGGACATGACCTGTTTCCCAACAGCGGCAGAGGAGAGTATAGAGTTCGGGGAGCAGGAGTGATTCGTTGGCTTTAACTACTTCCACTGGGATACCATCACTTCCTGGAGATTTTCTATTTTTCATGCTGTTAATTGCTTTTTTGAGGTCACTAAGGCTCGGAAGCTCATCTAGGCATTCCAATACTAGAAGATCTGGTAGAGAAGCCAGGGCGGCATCGTCTACTGTATTCTGTGTGGCACAGACATCGAGGTAGTGTTCTGTCCATCGTTCTAGCTGCTTGGTTTGATCTGTAATCTTTTCTCCAGATTTGGATAGAAGGGGGGCAGGCTTTGACACTCCTGGACCCAGAGCCGCTTTAATGCCATCAGACAGAGCTTTACTACTTCCTGAGTAGAGACTTTCTTGGATTTTGTTGCAGGTATCCCTCCAAAAGTTATTTGCACATTGTCTAGCCATTTGTTTCGCCTCTTTATTAGCGCTTTTGAAGGCCTGCAAAGATTTTGGACTGGCCTTTGTCTTGTGAGCGAGGTGTGCAGATCGCTTTCTCTCGATGCAAGGTTCCATAAGTGCTAGATTTGCCTCAAACCAGTCTACATTTTTGTGTTTTTGAGGCCCAAAGGCGGTGATTGCCGAACTGTAGATTACATCTCTTAATTTCTCCCATCTGATAGAGATATCTTCTTCATCACTTAGCGAGGGGATTGAGCTGTTCAGGAGCTCGCCAAAGAGTGCAGCCTTCTCTGGGTCACCTACATGGTTGACGTTAATTCGTCTAGTTCTAGGTTGAGTGGAAGTATAGGCCTTCTTGAGAAGTAGTTTGATCTTGCTTAGCACTAGTGAATGGTCTGAGTTGCAGTCCGCACTATGGTATGAGCGGGTGTGGATGACACTTTTCAGATCAGATGATCTGAAGCTTCAGATGTAATATATAAGATAAGATAAACTCTTAAGGAATAAGTACACTATTAATATTCGTTACTTGAGCTATAAACTCTATTATAACATTTCATCCCTGGCAAACTTGTATTACAAGAGCTTAAAGTCTGGGTCGCATTTTGCTCGGGTGTACAGACTTAAGGAAATCTTTGAGTATCTGGATGCTAAAGGTTCAGGATAAGTTAATTTGCACATTTTGGCACTGGGAATCAATTATCTCAACTCTTTCGCTTGTTGTTGGCATCTATGTCTTACACCTCATTACTGTCATTCAAATGTATCCAATTAACACAAATAAAAACAACACAAAAATATTTAAATAAAAAAAAAACTATGATTTTTTTTTTCTATACTTTCGACTATTTTTCAAATTTATGTTCACAAAGATTTAGACAACGACCTATAAAGAATACTAATTCAACTTATACCACACACTTCAGTGAGTTCAGTCAATAAGATAAGAATAATAAATAAATGTATTACCAATTGTTAATTAACTACCCATATTTGTATTTCTTTCATTTTTTTAATTCTTGTCAGGTAAAAGAAATAGTTGTGCAAAGTTTCAACTTGATCTGAGATTGGGTTAGGGAGAAAAGACATGTACAAACTTTTTAATAGACAAACAGACTCAAGGAAGAGCAATTGCCGAAGACAGTCTCAAAGGCGGCCTTAGTATTGCGCGGGGCGCTGCCCTAGGCGGATGTCATATCAGGGCCGCGAATATTGCACAGTGAAAAAGTATTCTCTATAATGCGGCTGCCCCCACTCGATACCCCCTAAGTCCGGCACTGACAGGTGTAGGCGGCATAAGGAGAAAAGACGGCCACCGGTAGACGGGATTGTCTGCCTAGTTTGTGGACAAATCTGTAGATTAGCAACGGAGGATTCTAGCTCCCCGTCGCCTTAGCGTGGCGCTCTGTGGAAACGTCCAGTGGTGGAACTAGATAGGCCAAGTACGAGTAGTGAACCAGATCCTTGCGGGATTCCATGGGTGAGCTTTTCTTTTTATCTCACTCGGGGTAGGGATGGAACAAATAGCCAGCACCCCACTAAAAAAAATTAACCCAAAAAGTTCCACTAAGGGGGCCGTTACTAAAGGGACCGTTAGCTGGAGTGGCGGTCCCTGCACGGAACAGTGACGGTTACAGTATAGGAATATAAGACAAGCTCCCCGTGGTAAGTGCTGCCCCCGGCCACTTATAGCGAGTGGACCCAGGACAGTGGGGGTGCGCAGTGTGCGTGGTACTCCCCCGGTTTCCGCCCAGTCACCATTGTGGCCGCTACTACTGGGAGCCCTCAGACAGGACAGCGGCGAAGAGCCACATGTCCAGGCCTGGTTGTTGGATTGAAGCTTTCCTAACGACCAACGGGATCACGGCGCCCCTGCAGGCGCCGTTTCCCTGCTTGACTTCATTGAAAGTAGATTAGCAAGGACTGCACAGTACTTGAAATACTGTAATCAATGCTAGGACTAGCAAACAAGTCTTTTAAATGTTATACTTTTTTTTAACAAGATGTAACATATATGTCTATTACTTCTCTCAATTTAATAGAAATTTGTATTGTACTATGAAAAAAAAGTAACAATGTACAGTTAAAGCTTTGCTGCATAAGTTTGAGGCCAGTGCTGTGTACAGGCAGCCTTTGCAGAACAACTATACATCCAGCCTCATCTTGAAAACGATTTTAAATGTAGTACACTTGATGAGTGTATAAATGATTTAAAAGAATATCTTTGGTTTCGGTTACTAATGATGAAATTAGTGTTCTCCTAATAGTGTATAATGTAGTATAAGCACTCGTACTGACACAAAGAAAGGACGCGTTTTAAAGTTTTAATATACATTTAAATTAGATTTTCGAAACACCCAAACGTTAACGTCAGAGTAATTAAATAATCTAATCTTTTTTATCTTTTTTAATTTTTATTAATCTTTAATATATTTTCTTTTTAAATATGTAGACTGACTGCTGAGCAAAGATGTGTAAATTTTTTTCATTTTATTTCCAACTTTATATGAACAAATTATGTTTCGTTATCTCCACTAACTTTTTTTCTTTAAATCTATAAATTCAACTATAGAACTGTTCCAGAACTTGCTAAAGTATAAAATGTTTTTCATTAGATCAATTCGAGCTTAGTTTGTCTTTAGTTTTTAGTATCGGGTAAATCTCTTGAAGGGTCGATCTATATTTTGAACTCATTGTGTAATATACAATCACACTAGTGCTGGCGTTAACTGAATTGCACACAAAACAAACCGACCAGACCACGTGGTACAGGTTATCCAGTTTGGCGTTTAAAGAGAATTCAGGGATGCAAATCTCTACGATGGAGCACAGGACTCCAGGGGAGTAACAGAGGATGAGGACGATGGCCACCATGATGACCATTCCGACCACCTTATTGTCCCTACTGGTCAGCGTCTCGTGCTGCTCCCTGTCCGAGGTGGCGCCCAGCCTCCACTTGGACTTCTTCTTCAGAGCGACCACCAGGACAGCGGTGAAGATGACCACAAAGAGAAAAGAGAGGACGGACAGGTAAAAGTGACCAACGTTCATAACTAGTGAAATGGTGGCCGTGTTTCCGTAGCGTGAAACTCCCAGCTTGGTCCTGTTGACGCTCGGGTAGTAGACCCAGTCGATGTAGTCTGCTGCGTAAAGAGGCACAAAGACGGAGAGGTTGATGAGGTAGCAGAAGACCAGGATGACCGCTGTCCTCTTAAAGGTGACGATGCGTCGGATCTTCAAAGGCATCAACACGGAAAGGCACCTCTCCATCGTTATATACATGGTAATCCAACCAGTGATTCGAGTCATGGCAACGTTAGGGCAGCCACCGGTTAGGACCTGAATCTGCATGAAATCGACAGGCCAGTCAACAAGCTCCAGGTATGGGTTAAGACAGAAGTTGTGCCAGACTTGAAACATGAGCCCGACGAGGTCGGAGAACGACATGGCGCATAGGCTCAGGTTGACCGACCTCTGGAGTCCCTGCTTGACAAACACTCGAATGTTGGTGCAGTTACCCACAATCCCAAATATGCAGATGCACATGTCGATGACCACGTGATTAACAAGGAAGACGATCTTTCTTACAGAGTCGCTGACGTACTGGTCATCTTTACTGGACAGTTTGTAGCCTGATATAGTATCGCCACTCTCATTGTAGATAGATAATTCTGACATGTTCCACATAACTAAATTATCGCAAAGATAGATGATCGCACTAATACCATTAAGTAATAATTTACTATCAGAGTTTAATCTTTAATTATTGAAAACGTATTTAGTTAGATTGAAATTCAACCATTATTTGAAAAAGAGGTGTTAAAGATTAAAGAAAAATGTATAAATTTGTCTAAAGAGGAATTACTTTAAACGCATATATCACCCAATTCAATGTCAACGATTGATTCAGTAAATATTATAGAATCTAGGTATTTATATTTAACCAAAAAGAAAATCTGTAGATGAAATATCAGTAACATTCAATATTTTCTTTATGATTTCTGAGACAGAATATACTACATAATCAACCGATTTCGCCTGAATGTAGTTATATTTGCAAACAAAAATCTTCTTTTAATTTAGAGATATTTTAAACATGTTTAGTTTTGACTGATCTCATGCAGTAGGTATCAAGTTCTGTTATTTAAAAAGTCACTATTATAAACTTTAAAGTATAGACTACTAAATAATGGCTATTTAGTCATACTTTTGATAATTACGCTAACCACATCTAATTACCCTGTGTTGTATCTAACATGAGATCTTATCTTATTAATGAATGGTAAAAAGAGCTCTTTTGACTTCTTTTAATGATAGTTAAATGCAAACATTGAAATCGCTAATTGATATATTTAAAAAGTTTTGATTATAGAATGGGATTCGTGCTTGACGTCCGTTAATGTCGGCGCCCTGAGACATATCAATACTTAATGAAAAGATGTCTCAAAATATGTCTCGTGTTTATGTCTTGGGTATGAGGTGGGAAGGGAAAGTCAATACTATGAAAGAGTTTTATAATAGTTGAACTCACTTGCTAAACAAATGGTAGCTGTTAATAATTAGCGTTAAATAGTATCGTGATAGCCTCAGGCCTGAATGAACTGTTTGTGGAGGTTCTAATTGCAAGTGGGACATATGTTAGAGTTAGATCCAGGGCCGGATTTAAGTATGTGGCAGCCTAGGGGAAGAATTTTTGTGGAGGCCTCGAGGAAGTATCTTTGTGAAGGCGCCTACAATTTTTCGAAAGCTAATTAAAATTCACCTAAGAATGAAAATAATTTTATCTAAAAAACAAAAAATTAAAAAATTTAATGCCACTTTCCTTTAAAAATAATATTATTTATATGCATATTTTTGTTTTAAAATTTGTATTTTTTTGACTTTGTGGAGGGTAAGGCTCTTGATTTATTCAATGTCGTAAATCCGGAGCTTTATTTACTTATTCCGAGCATGCTACATCATACACTTCTTAATCCCAACATCTTTGGCAGCCGTAAAAATTAGAAAAAAAATTTGAACAGAAAAATAAATATCTAACCCGTCGAAATTCATATATATGTTTTGTGGTGTCTCCTTTCTCGTGGAGTCTCTGTGGCTGTAGCCCCGTTTTCCCTATATTAAATCCGGCCCTGGTTAGGTCTGTGTAGTTGAGAAGTTTAGAACAAAGACTTAGTCAAAATAATGAGTGTTTAGTGTCAGTAGAGCTTTTCAATCAGCAGTGTTTGAAACTCTGAGGACAAATAACTCGTGTTTCTTTCTCTGGTCTCGTCAAACAAGAGTTATGGTTTATATCACCACCACCAACCTACCCCCAGACTACCTTATGTTTTCGATCATCTTGTGACATGCTAGTTGTCACTGACGGAGTGTGTCACAGAGATGACATCTGAACCAAACCATATTCCACTTACATTGTCACTCCAGCTGTCCAATGTTTATTATACTTACATTAGTATTACTATAACATCTCTGTTTTATATCGAGAAAGTTCAGCCTGGAGCCTCCTTGTTCTGGTCCTGACAACTTTTATAGTTTCGCTCTTTATGAATAAATGTCGTTAAAGGAAAACTCAAAACAAAAAAACTTTAAAACTAATCATATTTCTGACACTTTATATGATGGAGACAAACTGTACGTGCTGGTAGGAACTTCGCCTACTGCAAACGAAACGAAGCTGCGTCAGGCAAAAGAAAGAAAAATGCTAGATGCCCTGTCAGCTAGCCCTAGGACAGATGCACGAACTGTGGAAAACTCTGCCGCTCCAGAATTGGCTTGATCAGCCACTCCAGATTCTGCCCCATTTCAAGACGTAACCAAAGCCAGTGACTCATCTGGGCCAATCCATCGTCCTTCGAGACAGAAGGAGCCTTATAGGAGATAAATATGTCACGTTGACAAGCACGAGATTTGACTGATTTCAACTTAAAAACAAAAACTATGAAAGTCATCAGCTGTTATATTAAAAATTCAAAAAAGCTCCCCTTTTTTACCTTGCGATCTATAGGGCAGATGATGTTAAGGTCATGTTGCTTTGGCCTACGGTTAACGAGAAGAGTGTCATGTGGCCACCACAACGACCAACCGCCTTTACTTTCCCCAACTAAAGTCAGGTACTCATTAGAGTTGACTCAGGGGCGCCCTACAAATCCCAAAAGTATAAATTCCAGTCTTCACCGAGATTTGAACCCAGGACATGCAGGGTCGGAAGCCAAACACTTAACCACTCGACCACCGCCCCCCACCCCCGATGTTATATTACTTAGTTATGTGCAAAAATCTTTTTCCTTTTTTAAAAAAAAATTATAGCCTTTTTTAAAAATTCATATTATGTTTAACAATAACACTAAAGACAAACAAGTCCACAAATCCACGTCCAGACCGTAGAACACAATGAAGCTGTCAAAGTTATCGAGAAATTATATATAGATCAGGATCATTTACACTGACCATTGTAAACTACCCTCTGCAGCTCATCAATTATAAATTTATCCTAACGAATACAGCAGATGTCAAAACGAGATTCGTTTTTATTGTCTGCTACTAAGAAGGAATGTTTCAAAATTCTAACTACTCTTAAATCTGAAATTGTTCAAAGTTCATGGTGAAGAAATGTACTATATCTCAGCTTACATACATTACATACATATACATTACATACATATACATTACATACATATACATTACATACATTGCAACTCTGCTATATTTATTTCAATGAAAGTGTAGGGAAATTTCGAATTATACTTATTTATTGTGTTTAATGTGTTTCACATGGAAAGTTGGAAATCATAGGTAAAAAGCCTCGCTTTGATAGTGGACGACATGGTCAACGCTTAGAGTTTTAATGTTTTAATGTAAAAGTATTACTAATTGTTAATTTATATATTTCATTGAAATTTATCATGGATTTCTTGAGATGAAACGTGTATGGCTGGACTTGCCAATGAATTTGTAATTTTATGCTGAATAAACGTGAAGTCTGCCATTAGTGAGTTAGTTTATGAATCTATGATCTAGTCGACATATGCAACAACAAATCAGGTGTGAATACTAAGAAACATTATACAGTTGTAAGTACATAGTAACTTCAAGCAGTGAATAAATATCTAATCATTGACTCATTTCATTATAAATCTTTGATAAATCAGTTTTTAGATTACTTCACCTTCGCCTTTTAGAGGACATAGGGTCAAGGTCGGTTCTTACTTACCTGTCATTTCAATACCCCACTTATCTCATTCCCCTCTCTTGAGGACGAGTAAACAGATTCGACTCTTAGTTCTCTGGCGTGGGGGGTTACTATTAGTATCACTCATCCACGTTTAATATCTCTTTATTTGCTTAGAGTTTGAGCTACGGTGTTATTCTGTTTGCGTGCCACCTAATGCCTTTCAGAACGAATCTAGCGATCTCGCGAGCCGCACAATGCCCTCCCCCCCACTACACTAGGGCTTTGCTCACGCCAGTTTTAATTACCTGTGAATGAAGTACTCACCACTTGACCGGCTCCATCTTGTCCCTACAAGCATTAAGTTCTGCGGGTGTTGACACAGGGCGGCTAACTCTCTTAACTCCACGAAAGCTGTAGACATTAGCAGACTATTGGTCAACAACTCCCCCTATCTTTCGTCTCCCTGTTTCCTATTCTTTTGATGATCTTTTATGGTGGTGTTGAAATGAAGGTTCCACAACTAGCAAACAAGACAACTCTTCCTTGTTCACTCGCTTTCCCGCCCCTTTTTCCCAATCAACTCTGTGTTCAGCTTAAGCCATGAGATTTATCGTTCCTGCTGAGAAACTCCAGGCCAATTAAAGTCCCAGACTACGAGTCAAAAGATGAAGAAAGAGTACAGTCTTCAGTGTAACTAAAAAAGTACACCATTCGATCTTGAAATCTATGGGGAAGTTAATGTAAATATATCTGTTTGTATTAGAGACGATTAACGAGAATAGCATGTGGCCAGCACAACGACCAACCCTCTTTATCTTCCACAGCTAATGTCAGCTTCATATTAGAGGTGTTTGTTTTTGGTATGACTATGTTGATAGCCAGTTGAAGACAGAGTATGATTTAAAAGGACGTAGAAATAACAGTGCTATTGCCTTACAGATATTTAATTAAATCTGTTTCCTCTTTTCATCATTAATAAGGCGATGTCAAGGACTATATGTGTTCAATGTAGCCAACCAAATCAAAGGTTAACTAAATTAGTCTGCAATGCTAAACAAATAGCATAAATGGTTATATTAAATAAAAAAATATTAGCCAATCAAAAATTTAATTTGTTTTGAACTGGAAAAAAAACCGGAGACACCAAAAAAAGCTTGCTAATTATGCATTTGTCCACTAAGTATGAAAATAGTGCAACAGTGCAATAGTCTACACTTGTTGTAACAAAATGTAACAAAGAAAGACATGAACGAGAGAAGAGTTTATTAGAGAGAGAGAGAGAGAGAGAGATACAGTAAGGAGAAAGAGAGAAATACAGTAAGGAGAGAGAGAGATACAGT
>JADKLZ010045616.1:3938-19709 GCA_021533235.1 Biomphalaria straminea
CAGAAGGAAATAGAGAGAGAGAGAAGGAGATAAATAGATAGATAGATAGATAGAGAGAGATAGAGCGAGAGAGAGAGATAGAGAGAGAGAGAGAGAGAGAGGAGTAGAGTTAGATTCATCTAGAAAGGAAAGAGGAAACTAGAGAAAAAAAAATCCCGAGTGTACTCGGTCCGTATTGACCCTCTGGGTCAGCTCGAGCATGCAAGAACGAACTCACCGGGATTAACCTTTAGTCCTGAAGCCAATTACTCATCTCAGACCTGAACTTCATTTCCGGCCTAGCCCCCCGTATTTTTCTCTTCTCCCTCCCCTTTTACTTCCGGTTGGGGGGCCCGCCGCACCATTTTGCTTATCCATGTATTACGAAAGGAAAAAATATATCGCGGATATAAAAGTTTACTGTAGAGTTCAAAGTATAAAATATTTCAGCCTGTAAATGCGAGCATTCCTAAGAGAGAAATGTGACTTTCTTAGAGAAAAGAAACTTCTTACTAGACATAAGTAACTTCTTCTGACACACGAATGACTTCTAATGAGACACAGAGACACACCATAGTTTGGTAGGCATTAAGTTTCTTTGAATATAGCATCCTTAACATTTTTATTGTCCAATAACATCAAAAAAAAATAATTTTTTATTCCTTTACATATTCACCTCTTTTTATTTTGATACATTTTTCGTTAGGCTTCATTTCACTGCAAACTTTGTAGTCCAAAAACCATAAGCGGTAAATTTTAAAATACATACTCTAATAAATCGCAGATCACTTTCATGAACTGTAGTCCACAATCCCAAGTGGCTAAGTGTATTTTACCCAGCAATGAACGATGTTGGTTGTATGTTGTTCCCTGACTTCTTCGTCTAAGTGGGCGATGCCTGAATTACAGAGCAAATCTTTCTCAGTACATAACATTAAGCCTGCTATAGTAAAAAACAACAAGCACAGAGCTAAGTGTCTATCGAGCTGTCATCCTTCCAACATTGCTCTATACCCCAGAAACATCTTGACGCTGGTTTTTTTTTTTTTTTTTGTTTTTAACCGGTAGTTCTTCTTGCTAGCAAAAAAAAAGGAAGAACTATTCATATGGTGAAGTGATAAAAGCTGACCTGATTCGGTCCTATTGTAAGACACGACTCACCATCAAGAGCTATTCTTCAAGGTACAGTGGAAGAAGCACAAAGAAAGGCTCGCCCAAAGACAAGCTGCCTGGATGAACATGATATCTTGCTAACAGCATCTGCTGACCGTGAAAACAGTTCCAGCATCCATACGACAAAAGTCAAGGGAGAGATAAGATCAGAGAGGTTTTTTTTTTTATAGGGACTTTCAAAGATTTGTGCCTCAGTATTTGAGTTCTCCATTATTATAGATTTTATATAGCGCTACTTTCATGCTAATAGCATGTATAAAGCGCTATATATCAAATACATGCTGGTAATGGTGGGAGGGTCCGTAGGGGGAATAAAGGAGTTGGGTTCCCGTGCTGCCTTTGGGCGCTAGTAAACACAACTCTGCCCGAGTCGGGTGTCGAACCTCGAGCCCCCTTCTAGGTAGCCAAGCCAAGCCAAGCTCAAGCCGCACTCAACATTTTGACGACGCTTCCCATTCTCGGAAATCTGTTGTTTTTTTTTCTTCTATATGGCAGCAGACTCATGACGTCATTCCAATCTGTTCTTCAAATCGCCATCTGGGATCTTTTGATCTAGCCGCCAAAAAAAAAAAAAAAGCTTTTGGCATGATGTCATTTCCGATGTGTTAAAGCTGCCCAGACTAGGACAGTTGTCATCCCGGCAATGGCTCATTGATCACGTGTCCCCCCCCCCCACCCGCAGACACACACAAACCTAGAGATAGCACTGTATCTTAGTTCTTGCCACATCCAAAGTGCGAACCCATCTACAACGAATGTAAAGTCAAGAAAGATAAGGCCTGGTCCTCCTGTTGAATGTGCGTGCTTTAAGGTAATCAAGCCGTGGAAAGAACAAAAAAATATGGATATGTATTGATTTTTAGAGCATTGATGAAAAGAGAGAGAAAAAGCAAAAGCAGCTGGGGGGATGTTGCACCGAGGGTGTTATAATTTGATCTGGTCAGAGCATTAGTTACAAAATGTGATGCCCCTTCTCATAGTGCTCGCACTTGGGGAGTCCACTTATGTCAATCTATTTTTTTTTCTTTTGACTGTACATACTAGCAGGGCCGGTCTTAAGCCACTGCAACCTATGCCGCCGCAGTGGGCCCCGCACTTTCATAGGCCCCGCGCGATGCGAA
The DNA here is from genome assembly GCA_021533235.1 of Biomphalaria straminea. Classification (NCBI taxonomy): domain Eukaryota; kingdom Metazoa; phylum Mollusca; class Gastropoda; family Planorbidae; genus Biomphalaria; species Biomphalaria straminea. The sequence goes on from JADKLZ010045616.1 coordinate 6,212, forward strand.
TTCTAGGTGTAAATTATTGAAGTAAACAATTTTGTTAAAGAGTTATTGAAATTCTCCTGAAATTATGAAATATAAGAAAAGTCATGGAAATCGTCTGAAAAACTGACGCAAATCTCCTTAAAACTGACAAAATTGTCATTTTGGGATGTCATTCACTATGGAAAACGCCAATCCTGCTAGTGATTAAAAAACTGCATTGTCAGCTTTCATTTAATAAAAATGTAATAATAAAGCGAATTTTAAACAAAACAAGAATTTTAAATACTTAATTTACTTTAATAGTCACTGGCTTACAAATATAGATCTAAATCTATCTCGACATCTTAGGGAAAAAAAACATTAAAGGCGATATTTTGCTAGTCGATAGTAAATCTAAAAGGCAGATTTGAATGTTTATCGGCTTTTTGTTGGAAAACTACTATCTACAGTGGATGTCTCGTAAAGTTAATTTGACAGTGATTTTGAACTTAGTAAAGTATAAATGAAAGGCAAAGACGAATTTATTTTCTAATACAAAACCTTAATTTTCACTTATTATCCTTATCAAAACCCAAATTAGGCCCCGCGCAATGCGTTTCGCATAGGGCCCCGCAACCTGTAGGACCGGCCCTGCATGCTAGCTAATTTTTGCAAACCTCATATCAACTCACTCTGTCTGTCTCGTACAAAGTTTGAACATGTTTTTGTTTTCTCTCCCAGTTCCATTTCTCGTATCAAGTTGAAACGTTGCACAATTATTCATATTCATTGTACCCGACAAGACATTAATCGGTATAAAGATATAACCAATTAGTTAATCTAATGTTGATGATTGTACACTACGTTTGTTTGATATTGAAATAAGGGGAATAAATGCTACTTAATGAAATATGTGGATGTATATATGGATTTAATCCCCTTATTACCTTTTCAAACGACTTTTTTCCGCTTTTTCATTCTAGGATGAAGTTGAAATTTTGCACAATTATTCATTTAATTGTACCCGACAAGACACTAATCGATACAAATATTGTTATGACATGATTAGAGCATAGATTTATTTCGGGAATAATTAAGGGGTAAGTTTTACTTAGTGACGGAAGTGACGAATAGTTAGATTAAAAAATAGAACGCTTTGAGTCGACGCTAACAACAAGAAGATTTTGATAACGAAGAACGGCAATTACGTAACGACATAGACGGATCCCTTATTTAGTACCATATGTAATTTTCTAGTTGAATCGATTGTCGACTTCATCTATTACTCGTTCGTCATTTCGTTTGTGGTTGAGGATTACCTCCTGCTTATCTCGTTTGATACTTACCACGGCGAAAGAGACGCAACAGATATAACCAATTAAATAATCAAATGTTGATGATTTTTTTGTTTGATATTGAAATAAGGGGAATAAATGCTACTTAATGAAATATGTGGATGTATATATGGATTTAATCCCCTTATTACCTTTCCAAACGACTTTTTTCCCCTTTTCCATTCTAGGATGAAGTTGAAATTTTGCATATTAATTTATAGTTGATGGCAATACTCGAAGCAAAAGTAAACCAAATAGTTAAACTGAAACTTTCAGATAAATGACAATAATTATCTTGTTTTTGTCTGTCACACAAGGTGTAGTTTTAAAAAGGTATCGTTTGTCCATTGCTTGTTAATACATAGCTTCTGTTAACTCACTCCTTGCATCCGTATGTCACGTTATTTCTCTCTCTTCACATGCTCGGATCAAGTTAAAACTTTGCACAATTATTCATTGTCCTTTAACAAAACATGAATCAATAAAAATTAAACAGTTAATTAATTAATGAATGGATATTATTTTTTTTTCTTTTGAAATAGAGAAAAGTAAACAAATTTTACAGTATTTGAGAGATATGGTTGTAAATATATAGTTCTTCCCTAAATGTAAGCCTCGTCTTTATACTAAACCTTTTTTTTTGTTTGTTTTGTTTTGTTGTTGTTGTTGTTGTTTTTTTTTTTGCTTGGTTCAGTAAGCCATTTCATCCTCGAAAAACAATTAGTGACGGCTTGTATGTTTTTGTCCTTGCATATGGAATAAGAAATCCGTTTTCATCCCTATCATTTTGATTGCTATTCCCCCCCCCACTCTTCTTAGTAGTGATAACGATCCCGTCCATGTGGGATAAATATGTGTGTGTCTGTAGCACTGTTCAAGTGTTTGTAAGTGCGTGTCCCTGCTTGCTGCTTGAGAGAGCCCCCTCGGACATCTGGCACCTTGTCATCCTAGACACAAGTTAGGATTAGACGGACAGACATACGGACGGACGACCGGACACACGAAGACGTTCTGGAGAAGCACATTATAAAAAAAAAAAATTACAGTGTATGATTGATCTTGCGATGTTCTATTCTCTCCCCTCCTCCTCGTTATCTCCCCTTCTTTTTTTTTTCCGAGGAAAGATTTATCTTCTCTTACTATTGACCTCATCAGGCCGCCCCCTGACAGCCCCAGGGGGGTGTCGTCGACGCTCCCTATCCCTGAGATTCCACCCGTCTTGCAACGTATAGAACCCCGCCTCCTCTCTTTCTCCCGTTGGGCTATCGAGCCATATGTCTTTGGGCTGATTACGACAGGGTGGGGGGGGGGGGAGTTCGATAACTGTCAGACGATAGCGTCAAGCTGACCATGTCTGGAAGAACGAGACAGGGGAAGACAAGAAGGATGACCAAGGGAGGCGACCCGTTTCGAACGACTTGTTATTGTAGCACTGTTTTCAGTCGTAGTTCTCTTCACTTGTCGCTGTGTTTGCCGCGTTCCGCTGGGCAGTTTTGAAATAGATCAGTTTATCTTATTACCTCCCTTGCCTCCAGTTTATCTTATTACCTCCCTTGCCTCCTTCTGTTGTCAAGAACTCAAGATGTACATTTGTGAGCCGTTCACACCTTATTACATCCCCTTGTTCGCCACTCCAACTGTATCGACAGATTGACACTATTGAACACCTGTTGTATTAACATCCACAGTTCGCCCCCCCCCCCCCCTCTTCCCATTGATTTCCAATGTATGTAAGATTGCATCTTTTTCTGCGTTGTGTACAAGTCCAACACTTTATACTGATATAATCAATATGTTTTTTTTTTCTCGACACTTCTACAGTTTATCTTCAATAATATTCAAATCCTTTGAAACTATTTTTAAAACCAATATTTTACATTCACCCTCTTGAGAATCAAGCTTCCAGTATTAAAATACATAACTTATACCACAAATCTATTTACCCTGGCAAGTAAGATGTTTAAACTAAGCGTGCGCGTGAGCAGGCGCGCCCCAAAAGCGTCGTTGCTTAGTAAAAAGTCGGAATAACTTTAATATACTTGTGACATTTAACATTCACTTAAAGACGTCAAAATTATTTCAGAACAAAATGGAAACTTATAACTAACTAGCAGTAATAAAGAAGTGCTTGTGCTTGTGCGTAGCTTCATTCTTTTTTACCAAGCTTATATCAACTCTGTCTGTCTGTCCGTCTGGTACAAACTTTGAACACGTTATTTCTCCCACTTCCCATTCTCGGATCTAGTTCAAAGTTTCCACATTTTTTTTTATTGTCAAAGACAACGCAAGAACATAGACATAAGTAAATATAGACTGGCCAATAAGAGATTTTTATGAAGGGAAAATTTGTGATTTGCAAATTAGTGCGCTTTACTATACAGCATGAGCAGTATAAAAGTTAGGTATTCATATCTATTTCAGCCATAACCTATATAAGTATTACAATATTTTTATTAGTGTTTTTTTTTAGCGTGACTAATGTCAATTAATCAAAATGTTCATTTTTTGTTCTGAAACTGTTTTTTAATTTTAGCTTATTTGGACATTCTGCTGAAAAAATCCCTAATTCCACTAATTCAAAGTTAAGGACTGAATCCATTACTTCCTTTTTCCAGTCTATATTTATTTATGCTATCTATGTTATTTTGTGAATGAAAATACAAAATAGTGCGGATTTGGATACACCATTTTTCTTTCACACCATGCTGCGTAAATGAGGAGGCAGTGTAGTTTTGTTTAATCTCTAAGACTGAAGATCGTGCAACTTATCAGATTTCGGAAATCCGAATACAATGGATATACATTTTTTCAAGTTACATAAAATTACTTCCTGTTTCCAGTCTATATATGTCTATTCGCAAGAATCCATAAAGAGAACAGATTATGAATTAAAAAGTGGTAATTAATAAATGTGATTTGGTATCAAAAAACGAAACAATTCCTACAGTACTGATTTCGTTAGATAACATTAGTTTTACTTTTTTAAGGTATTTTTATTTTATTTTGCGGGTTATAAATATATACATTTTAAAAAGACTCTATTTCGAATATAACATTGTATCATAATGTGAGATTAAATTCCCTGTTGGCCCAATGTTCCGAATCTGGGTACGGAATATCCGTTGTGTTTATAGGATGTTCATGAGTTTCGATTTTCGTATTAACGTCTGATGATAGGTATAGCATTCCTGTAACGAGGCTTCGTGTCTCCAGTGCAGACTCAGCCGTGCACGTGCTTCTGTTGTTTCTAATATCCGCCATTTCTTTTGGTTTATGAGATCTATATAGACCAGTACAGATGCAACGTTTTTGTTTGACGTCATTGCGTCTTCTGCGTCAGTATCTTTTTAGCGAGTGTGGAAAAAAAAAAAAAAGACTCGTCCATTGTAAATTTTCTAGGTTGATTAGTTGGGTTGTTTCTGTGTTTTATTTTTTTTGTTGCATGTAATGTACCTGCAGTGTTGTTTAGTAAATATTTCGCCATACACGCGACTTAACTATCTTATAATTGGTCTAGATGTAGTGGCATACTTTGACTAATCTCTTTCTCTCTACCCATTCTAAATGGCTTATTTGGGACCATTACGCGTGTCCCAATGTAGAACATATGTTATCCCTGGTAATCGGATTTTTTTTTTTTGCATTTATGATTTATTTAAATTAAGTTTCAATGCTTTTGTATTTTTAAATTGTAATTTTTTTTTTCTTTTTTTTTTTATTTCACGGTGTGCACCCCACCAACCCGATTGACCACACGCTATTAGCTCTGTTATCTTCATTTCAAATGAAGATATTATTAACATTATGTCATATGCCGGCTTTGTTAATGTCTTATACTCTGTTAACATTCTGTAACAATACATTTTGTATTGGCGCATCTGTTAGGAGTATTTTAAGTAACCTCGAGTGCATACAAGTAACTTAGGTTGCAACCAAATAATTTTAGGTTGGTAAAGTAACAATGCAAAACAAAGGCAGGGTCGGATTTAGGCGAGGGGAGGCAGTGCTGCGGCCAAGGATCATTAACAAGAAATGTTCCCCACACTAGAAATTAAAAAAATGCTACAGCAAAATAGAAATTGTAAAGAGTGGTCGGATTTGGACCGCTGGGCACAGTTTGAGTATCGCTGTTGTAGAAAGAAACTTTTTCGTCTGTTCTAGCCAAGAAACTCTACATATTTGCCCAAAATAAAAATCCCAGGCATCACCAGGATTCGAACACGGGACCTGCGGTTGGCAGGCCAATCGCCTTACTACTCAGCCACCGCGCCTCCAAACTAGCGGTGAATGCAATTACTTGGCTTCCTTACATTTAGATCTCCCCGCGCTGTTCGGTGGCAGGCTCTCTCCACAGAGATCCGGACTTAGGCGACATCCACGGCCTCTTCCATGCTAATACTTTTGAATTCATGTTTTCTAGGATGTTGCGACACTAGGCTGGACGTGGCGGCCCATTTGCACTTTCCTATTTACGGCCTTTGGGTTAAGACTGTCTTTGGTAAAGGTGTCTTGTCTTCTCTTGGGATATTATGCGACGTTCGGTTACTACTTAGTTTTGGGGTAATTTGTCGCCCCGTGTATAAATAAAATAACAAATTTTCGATATTATTTAAAAGTACTTTAATTTTTTAGAAGTTATTTAGGTTTCACGTCTAACGTATAAAGAAAATTTTATTTAAATATGCACGCATGTATTTATTGTAATTATAGAAATCAACGTCGTTTGACCGATTAGGATGTGAAATGTAGCATGAACCAGCATTGCGGAGGCGTATGATATTAAAACTTCTTTGACCTTCAACTACATGTATGTCAAGGACATCACCACAAGTCTGTTGTTTTCAAAAAAGTGATGACAAAAAAACAAAACAAGATTCAAAAATTTCCAAGCGTTTGAAATTATTTGTCAGAAACGTCAACTTCTCTGGAGAGGATAAAACAAAGGGAGGAAACAAAAGGAGCTCCAGTCGATATGGCAGCCTGGCTCCTTGTCTTGTCTGTCAAGTTGACAACCAGATGAAACTTCCCCACATTGATCATCTCCCAGCGTCTGAGAAAACACCGGGATATGTTTCTACTGCTGTTTCTCCCTTTTATGACATCACACAGGGGAAACAAATGTTTTTTTTTTTTTTTTGTATCTTATAGTTATGTCTGTGTAGAAACAAGTATATTGAGCGTCCTAGTGTTAATTCCGGTTTCTACTTTCGCTAGCCTAAATAACTTTTTTTTGTTGTTGTTGTTGCAAGAATAGAGTGAGTAGAGGATTGCATTTATTAAACAGCTTATATCAACTCCTTCTGTCTGGTACCAATTGCGTAACACGTTGTTTCTCACATGTTCCGATTAAGTTAAAACCTTACACAATTATCCATTGTTCCTATCAAAACATGAATCAAGAAAAAAAAATCAACAATTAATTAATTACCTAGTAGTAATAAAAAAAATCGAAAAAGGAAATAAATTTACAGTATTGAGATATTTATATATGTAGATAGAAATGTTTATTTATTATTATACATTTTATCTTGTTAGTTTTATTTTTTTTTATTTATTTATATTTTATATTTTTGTCTTTAGCTTGGACATGCTTTCCCTTTTAATGTGATTTGTTGTCCTGTCTGGTTCAAATGTATCTACATCTTCCACTTGCTTGACAGGGAGGGACTGGCCATGGAACATGTTAAAAAAAAAACAACTTTCGCTATTGGCCCAGGCCAGCTCACGTGACAAAATGTCTTCCCTAACAATCTTAAAATCTTAGTGGCTTGTTTATGCAGACGACTTCGTGAGGATGGGGAAAAAAAAAGCTTGAAGGTCTTGCAACTTTCGATTTCCATTCCCTTTACTCTCGTCAATTGACTTTAGTTGTAGTTGATTTATAGCTTCATTTTTTTGGTCGTTGTTTTGTCCATACCTTCAGAAGAGCTTGGCCTTTATTTTTTATAACGCTTCTATCAACTCACTCTGTCTGTCTGTCTTGGTAAAAAGATGCAGATTTAACCACTTCTGGTGAGAAACTGGAACGGACACAAAATAGAGCAGTGAGATGAATAACAAACAAATATTCACATTTGACTTCAGTAACACCTTTACTAAAATCATTAAATTTAGAAATCCTTCAGGACAGAAGACAAAAAAAGTGAAGTAGCAATTATACATAAAACACTGAACCACGATCTTCAAATGCAAAACACAAAATATAATAAAATACAGAGAAAGACACGAAGATACAAGTACATTCCTCTTTCCATATGCTAGGACAAATTTGAACAAATGCTCCTTCTTCCCTAGTGCTATAAGAGCATGGAATGAGTTGCTGAAGCCAGCCAGGAAAACCAGTGACTTAGAAGAATTAAAGTCATTGGTTAATATGCATAATGAGTAGGACCTAATCTTTTTTTATGAAGTAACGTCTGTATTTTATAAGATAAGGAGATAATACAGACAAAGCCGTTGTCATTCGGAGATTCGTGTAAGATTTCTTTCGTCGTCAGTGCCTGTCTTTGGCAAGGGCTTTTCTTCGGTACTTAAAATGTGTGCCCCGCGACATCTCCCAACTACCGTGACATCTCCCAGCTATTTCATACGCTGTCTACTGCCAGCTTGGGGGGCACGATGGCTGAGGGGTAAAACGCTAGGCTTTCGAACCAAAAGGTCTCGGGTTCAATTCCCGGTGATCAGTAACAGCCAATCTTTTTTATTGGCCGTCTACACTTGTAAAAAGTCTACAGCTTGGAGAGTATTTCCTCATGGTTTTGCGTTTAGAAATCGTTGAAGCAGTCTTTCCCCCTTGCATGATAGAAGCATTCTCTTCCGCTTGCATCTTAGAAGCATTCTCTTCCGCTTGGATCTTAGAAATATTCTCTTCCGCTTGCATCTTAGAAATATTCTCTTCCGCTTGCATCTTAGAGATATTCTCTTCCGCTTGCATTATAGAGATATTCTCTTCCGCTTGCACCATAGAACTATTCTCTTCCGCTTGCGTCACCTGTGTGTGTGTGTGTAGTGACAGACTGGGCGGATAGATTATATTTCTTGGCTTGAATAAGTAATAACAACTAGGGCAGCAGGCTTCTACGTTCAAACCTCACACCTTTAAGTCTCACAGACGCCTTTTATCACGCCCTGACGCCCTTGCGACGAAACATATTTATCTAGATGTACTCTCCATACAGTTTTACCCCCCCCCCCCCGGGGGGGGGGGGGGGGGACAGTGCTTGAGACTTTAAACGCCAGTGGTCCCTACTCACTTGTTTCAGGGTGTACCACGACTTGTGTTTTCAGTCGCGACCCTGGTGGCGGCCGTCTGGTAAGTCAGGGAACCCTCGGTTTTCCTTAATATACTCGGATGGAGAGTATCGTGGCTTGATGCTTAATCGGGCGAGTAATCGTACTTGCGCCGGTCCAGTAGTCTGAGATATATGACACCTTTTTATGGGAGCTGCCTTATGAGTGGTTTTGGTCAGTGTGGTGGACTTTTTTTTTTAAAGATATCGTCAGAGTTATTGATTGAGGAGATTCACTCCCACCCCCCTCTTCTGCTAGAGCCAGATATTTGACTCCCTCTCCCCGCATCTCCTGGGATAACAGTCTGCGTCATTGCGATACCATAGCCAGGGAGTATCGATTAGGTGTTTATATCACCTGTTCTGATTGCCCACATGATGAGTGCTACGTCACTTGACCTCACAGGTTTTCCTGCTTGTCAAGTCATCATTCAGTACCCAAAAGAACAAAAGAGGAACTTCTGATCAGCTAGTTAGGGCTTAGTCATGCATAATCGTATTAACATTTGAAACTGTCTACCTGTCTGTGTATCTATCTGTCTATCTATCTATCTATCTATCTATCTATCTATCTATCTATCTATCTATCTATCTATCTGTCTGTCTGTCTGTCTGTCTGTCTGTCTGTCTGTCTGTGTGTCCGTCTATCTATCTATCTATCTATCTATCTATCTATCTATCTATCTATCTATCTATCTATCTATCAATTATTTATCAGTGTTCCTGTATACAAGATGTCGAATGCATCGCGAACTGAACTTTTGGGAACACTATTTAAGTCTCTGAAAATCCCTGCTCTCTGAGACTCTATTTCACGGCTCGGCGAAGCCAGGAGAAGAAAACATCTTCCGGCTCCAGTGAGTACGTAAAGCCGGAGGGCCGGAACTGATTTGTTTCACATCATGCTCTCGTCCGCTGGTTTATAGCTGAACAACACACTTCGTCTGACGATAGCTGCCTATAAATTGAGACCCTGATTTTGTTTTTTTTTTTAGTTTTAACAAAGATCATATTAACTTAATAAACTTAACCCTGTGTCTCCCATGCAAATGTTGGACACGCTATTTCTCCCACTTCCCATCCTCGGATCAGGTTTGAAACTTTGCACATTTGTTCAGTGTCGAAAGAAACCCATCAATCAATTTTAAAAACAAAAATTAAATTGTTGCAATTAATTAATTTGTATTATATTATTATTAATATTATGTTATTTTGCTTGTTGGTAGGTGGTATTACTGTTATTACTTATGTTGACAACGTATTAGATGTAAAGTCAATTCCACTCCATTGACATAACGTTGTTCTTAGCTTCATCTTGGAGGCTCGGTGGTTGAGTGGTCTCGAATCTCGCTCAATTTTGGGATTTTTATGTCACCCATAAGGCCTCCCAACTCTGATGAATACCTGACTTTAATTGGGGAAAGTAAAGACGGTTGGTCGTTGTACTGGCCACATGAAACCCTGCTCGTTAACTGTTGGTGAAAGAAACATGTTTTTAACGTCATATGCCTTATAAATCGCAAGGTCGGATTGGGGAACTCTACTTTTTATTTAATGTGCTTCAACTTTTGCCCTTCTGACATGTCCCCCTGTCCTCGTGTTGTACTGCCATAGCATCTGTCCAACTTTTAGGACTGCCGTTTTTTCTGACATTAGATTCGGCTTGTCTAGATTAACCGTTTTTAAAATTAGACCTCTATCGTCACTAACATCTACCATAAACTCATTGCATTTAAGAACCAGATCTACAGGCGAAATAGTTATTATTATTATAGCTTTTATATAGCGCTACTTTCATGCTTATAGCATGCTCAGAGCGCTTTGGTCCAATCTCATTTGTGGACCAGTGGGGGGGGAGGGGGTATCTAGGAGTTGGTTTCCCGTGCTGCCTTTGGGCGCTCAGTAAACACAACTCTGCCCGAGTCGGTGTCGAACCTCGAGCCCCCTTGTACGTAGTCAAGCCAAGCCAAGCTCAAGCCGCACTTAGCCTCTCGACCACTCTTCCCACAGTTCAGTGAAAAGGATGCTTAATAAACTCACTGCAAACTATGTTAGTGATTCTTTATTTTGAACATTGTTATGTAACATTTTGATTATTGATTATACTGACAAATCTTAGATATGTAAGTCTCAACTATTAATTGTGTTTTTGTGTGTGTTAAATTTAAGTGTTCGTTTAAGTTGGTTTTACTTGACCCCCACCCCCCTCCCTCCCCCTCCCGCCTCCTCCTACTAGCTTGTACTTTCCAATCAGATAGCCATGTTGTTTGCAGATTTCTGATCAGAGTTGTGGAACCGAGACTCAGACCGGGGGACTTGAAATCTGACAAGAGCTTTGGGATGCGTGTGCGTTTGTTTGTTTGCTTGTGCCGTTGTTGTCGCGTGTGAAATAAAAGAGTTGTCTTTTCTTTTAAAAGTGTTTTAAAGATGTGAGTTTGATTGCTTAATACAGTGTATGTGTGAAAAATAGCGTTAAGGTATTTTTTTTTTATTTTGTGTGTTTGGATATTTATGTCATGTTTGTTTGTTTGTGATTAATATTTAAGTCATGTTTGTTTGTGATTGATATTTATGTCAAGTTTGTTTGAGATTGATATTTATGTCATAATTGTTTGCTTGTGATTGATATTTATGTCATGTTTGTTTGTTTGAGATTGATATTTATGTCATGATTTTTTGTTTGTGATTAATATTTATGTCATGTTTATTTGTTTGTGATTGATATTTATGTCATGTTTGTTTGTTTGTGATTGATATTTATTTAACCAATTTACTAAAACGTTAAGTGTTGATCTCACTCCAAGTATGTCCAAGGAAAGACATGTTTGTTTGTTCTTTGAGATGGATTTCACTAAAAGTCATGTTTCTAGGTGGCTAGATGTTATTTCACTCAAAGTCATGTTTGTATGTTGTTAGACGGTGACCTTACTAAGACATGTCTGTATGTCGCTAGATATAAATAGATATTGATTTCACTAAAAGTTATGTTTGCATGTTGCTACACATAGACATCAATAAGTCATGTTTGTATGTCGTGTATGTTTTTGCTTGTGCAATGTTACATGATTCCTTAGAAGTCTGTGGCACAAGCGAGTAATCAGGCTAATCATATAGTGAAATAACAATTGCAAAACCTTGTTTTAACATGTTAGAAAGTACATCTCTTCTTCTCCTCTCATTTATCATGAATATGGCCATCTTTTTAGAAGACTATTCCCCTATTTAGTCATGACATCATGCATTCAAAAACTGGTGTCTTGGAAATTGCATACATTGCAATAGTCTTCATTATAAGTGGACACTTTTTGGCTTCTGTGCTTGATGTTGTTGTTTGTTTTAATTTCTCGTCTTCTAGCGTATCAATGTTGATAGGTACGTGCTTGTTTTGTGAGACGCAGATTATTCACCAAGTAGCCTACATACAGTCGTGTTGAGAGGACAGAGTCAAGTGTCACACTTCAGTGATCATACGGAATTAGTGGAACTTAACATTGTTCGACCTGATAGTCGTGATAGTGCATAGGACAAGTGCATTTTTACATTTTCACCGCACCCGCACTTCAGAGGTGGCAGACAATCTTTGCGTAAGCACTTGCAACCAAAATATATTTTAGGAAAGATTCATTTTCATTTGCATCTTAGATTTGCTAACACGCACTAACCCTGAGATTTATCAACTGTCTGAGGACCCACCAATAGTGACCGAAATATAAAAAAAAACAGACTACATTGGGCAGTTCACCTTGAAAGAATGACAGATAACAGGGGAGCGAAGATCGTATACTAACAAAAACTAAAAGGCAGGCGACCCAAAGGCAGACCCAGAGTGCGTTGTGTTGATGATGTGGAAGCAGATCTGCAACAGCTTGGGGTTAGGGCGTGGAGACGAATGGCCCATGACAGATCTGAATGGAAGGATGTCTGCAAGCAGCCAGAGCCCTTTAAGGGCTGTAGCGCCACTGGGATGGATGAATGGTAGAGTTTCATGTTGTAACAGTCTTATGGAGTCAGGGTCGGTCCTAGCAAGTGCGGGGCCCTATGCGAAACTGATTGCGCGGGGCCTAGTCTGTATGAGAATAAGGATAATAATTGAAAATTAAGATTATGTACAAGAACTATGTTAAAAATTGCGACCTGTAGGCTACTTTACGAACCTTGTAACCAATGGCATATTTATATGCCAGTGACTATAAATGTAAATAAAGAACTCAAACTACCGAAACTCGCACGATTATTACATTTTATTACATGAAAGCTGACAATGCCTTTTTTTTTTCTTTTTTCGTTCTTAGAATTGGCGTGTTCAGCACTAAATGACACCCATAAATGACAATTTTGTATTTTTTTCTGGAGAATTTAAAGAGTTTTCAGGAAATTTTAATAAATTCAGGAGATTTTCAGGAATTTTTCGTATATATTTTGCAATTTATAAATTTCACATTGAATTAGCGCGGGGCCTATGAAAGCGCGGGGCCCACTGCGACCGCATAGGTTGCATTGGCCTAAGACCGGCCCTGTATGGAGTGTGTGCGTGTGTTTCTATAGCAACGTAGGGAGGAGGTTAGCGATTGGTTGTGAATGATGCAACACAGATGGCATTGTCTTCCCTTTGTCTAAGTTAAGGGAGACGACCCCAGAACGTGAGACTGAAAGGCCGTGTTATTGTTTTGACTTAGATTTGGTTGAAGAATAGTAATACTAACTTCTACTACAAGTATGCCATCTCATTTAGACTTAAATTTGTCTACATCATAAATAAAGTGTTATTTAGTTTGCTCATAAAAAAAGAAAGTTATTTAAGTCATTTGAAGTTTTATCACACAGCTTTACAATACGCTTACAATGGTCTAGTTGTCTACCAGCAGTTTGGTGCTACAAGGACCAGGTTACAACAAACAGGGACTCTAGCTCTATAAC
>JADKLZ010045617.1:3949-14112 GCA_021533235.1 Biomphalaria straminea
CAGAAGGAAATAGAGAGAGAGAGAAGGAGATAAATAGATAGATAGATAGATAGAGAGAGATAGAGCGAGAGAGAGAGATAGAGAGAGAGAGAGAGAGAGAGGAGTAGAGTTAGATTCATCTAGAAAGGAAAGAGGAAACTAGAGAAAAAAAAATCCCGAGTGTACTCGGTCCGTATTGACCCTCTGGGTCAGCTCGAGCATGCAAGAACGAACTCACCGGGATTAACCTTTAGTCCTGAAGCCAATTACTCATCTCAGACCTGAACTTCATTTCCGGCCTAGCCCCCCGTATTTTTCTCTTCTCCCTCCCCTTTTACTTCCGGTTGGGGGGCCCGCCGCACCATTTTGCTTATCCATGTATTACGAAAGGAAAAAATATATCGCGGATATAAAAGTTTACTGTAGAGTTCAAAGTATAAAATATTTCAGCCTGTAAATGCGAGCATTCCTAAGAGAGAAATGTGACTTTCTTAGAGAAAAGAAACTTCTTACTAGACATAAGTAACTTCTTCTGACACACGAATGACTTCTTATGAGACACAGATAACACCATAGTTTGGTTGGCATTAAGTTTCTTTGAATATAGCATCCTTAACATTTTTATTGTCCAATAACATCAAAAAAAAATAATTTTTTATTCCTTTACATATTCACCTCTTTTTATTTTGATACATTTTTCGTTAGGCTTCATTTCACTGCAAACTTTGTAGTCCAAAAACCATAAGCGGTAAATTTTAAAATACATACTCTAATAAATCGCAGATCACTTTCATGAACTGTAGTCCACAATCCCAAGTGGCTAAGTGTATTTTACCCAGCAATGAACGATGTTGGTTGTATGTTGTTCCCTGACTTCTTCGTCTAAGTGGGCGATGCCTGAATTACAGAGCAAATCTTTCTCAGTACATAACATTAAGCCTGCTATAGTAAAAAACAACAAGCACAGAGCTAAGTGTCTATCGAGCTGTCATCCTTCCAACATTGCTCTATACCCCAGAAACATCTTGACGCTGGTTTTTTTTTTTTTTTTTGTTTTTAACCGGTAGTTCTTCTTGCTAGCAAAAAAAAAGGAAGAACTATTCATATGGTGAAGTGATAAAAGCTGACCTGATTCGGTCCTATTGTAAGACACGACTCACCATCAAGAGCTATTCTTCAAGGTACAGTGGAAGAAGCACAAAGAAAGGCTCGCCCAAAGACAAGCTGCCTGGATGAACATGATATCTTGCTAACAGCATCTGCTGACCGTGAAAACAGTTCCAGCATCCATACGACAAAAGTCAAGGGAGAGATAAGATCAGAGAGGTTTTTTTTTTTATAGGGACTTTCAAAGATTTGTGCCTCAGTATTTGAGTTCTCCATTATTATAGATTTTATATAGCGCTACTTTCATGCTAATAGCATGTATAAAGCGCTATATATCAAATACATGCTGGTAATGGTGGGAGGGTCCGTAGGGGGAATAAAGGAGTTGGGTTCCCGTGCTGCCTTTGGGCGCTAGTAAACACAACTCTGCCCGAGTCGGGTGTCGAACCTCGAGCCCCCTTCTAGGTAGCCAAGCCAAGCCAAGCTCAAGCCGCACTCAACATTTTGACGACGCTTCCCATTCTCGGAAATCTGTTGTTTTTTTTTCTTCTATATGGCAGCAGACTCATGACGTCATTCCAATCTGTTCTTCAAATCGCCATCTGGGATCTTTTGATCTAGCCGCCAAAAAAAAAAAAAAAGCTTTTGGCATGATGTCATTTCCGATGTGTTAAAGCTGCCCAGACTAGGACAGTTGTCATCCCGGCAATGGCTCATTGATCACGTGTCCCCCCCCCCCACCCGCAGACACACACAAACCTAGAGATAGCACTGTATCTTAGTTCTTGCCACATCCAAAGTGCGAACCCATCTACAACGAATGTAAAGTCAAGAAAGATAAGGCCTGGTCCTCCTGTTGAATGTGCGTGCTTTAAGGTAATCAAGCCGTGGAAAGAACAAAAAAAAAAAAAAAATATGGATATGTATTGATTTTGAGAGCATTGATGAAAAGAGAAAGAAAAAAGCAGCTGGGGGGGTGTTGCACCGAGGGTGTTATAATTTGATCTGGTCAGAGCATCAGTTACAAAATGTAACGCCCCTTCTCATCCTGCTTGCACTTGGGAGTCCACTTATGTCAATCAATTTTTTTTTTCTTTTGACTGTACATACTAGCAGGGCCGGTCTTAAGCCACTGCAACCTATGCCGCCGCAGTGGGCCCCGCACTTTCATAGGCCCCGCGCGATGCGAATTCTAGGTGTAAATTATTAAATTAAACAATTTTGTTAAAGAGTTATTGAAATTCTCCTGAAATTATGAAATATATGAAAAGTCATGGAAATCGTCTGAAAAACTGACGCAAATCTCCTTAAAACAGACAAAATTGTCATTTTGGGATGTCATTCACTATGGAAAACGCCAATCCTGCTAGTGATTAAAAAACTGCATTGTCAGCTTTCATTTAATAAAAATGTAATAATAAAGCGAATTTTAAACAAAACAAGAATTTTAAATACTTGATTTACTTTAATAGTCACTGGCTTACAAATATAGATCTAAATCTATCTCGACATCTTAGGGAAAAAAAACAACATTAAAGGCGATATTTTGCTAGTCGATAGTAAATCTAAAAGGCAGATTTGAATGTTTATCGGCTTTTTGTAGGAAAACTACTATCTACATTAGATGTCTCGTAAAGTTAATTTGACAGTGATTTTGAACTTAGTAAAATATAAATGAAAGGCAAAGACGAATTTATTTTCTAATACAAAACCTTAATTTTCACTTATTATCCTTATCAAAACCCAAATTAGGCCCCGCGCAATGCGTTTCGCATAGGGCCCCGCAACCTGTAGGACCGGCCCTGCATACTCGCTAATTTTTGCAAAACTCATATCAACTCACTCTGTCTGTCTCGTACAAAGTTTGAACATGTTTTTGGTTTTCTCTCCCAGTTCCCTTTCTCGTATGAAGTTGAAACGTTGCACAATTATTCATATTCATTGTACCCGACAAGACATTAATCGGTATAAAGATATAACCAATTAGTTAATCAAATGTTGATGATTTTAAAACTATATGATATTGAAATAAGGGGAATAAATGCTACTTAATGAAATATGTGGATGTATATATGGATTTAATCCCCTTATTACCTTTTCAAACGACCTTTTTCCCCTTTTCCGTTCTAGAATGAAGCTCTTATCTTATCTTATACAATACAGACGTTACTTCAAAAAAGAAGATGATTACGTCCTACGCGTCATGCATTCAGTCATGCATATTAACCAATGTCGAATGACTTAAATTCTGCCAAGTCACTGGCTTTCCTGGCTAGCTCAGGCAATCCATTCCATGCTCTAATAGCGCTAGGGTAGAAGGAGCTTTTGTACAAATTTGTCCTAGCATATGGTACGAGGAATGTTGAAATTTTGCATATTAATTTATAGCGATGACAATACACCAAGCGAAAATAAACCAAATAGTTAAACTGAAACTTTCAGATAAATGACAGTAATTATCTTGTTTTTGTCTGTCACATAAGGTGTAGTGTTAAAAAGGTATCGTTTTCCTATTGCTTGTTAATACATAGCTTCTGTTCACTCACTCCTTGCGTCCGTATGTCACGTTATTTCTCTCTCTTCACATGCTCGGATCAAGTTAAAACTTTTCACAATTATTCATTGTCATTTAACAAAACATGAATCAATAAAAATTAAACAGTTAATTAATTAATGAATGGATATTATTATTTTTTTTTTGAAATAGAGAAAAGTAAACAAATTTTACAGTATTTGAGAGATATGGTTGTAAATATATAGTTCTTCCCTAAATATAAGCCTCTTCTTTATACTAAACCGTTTTTTGTTTGTTTTGTTTTGTTGTTGTTGTTGTTTTTTTTTTGCTTGGTTCAGTAAGCCATTTCATCCTCGAATAACAATTAGTGAAAGCTTTTATGTTTTTGTCCTTGCATATGGAATAAGAAATCCGTTTTCATCCCTATCATTTTGATTGCATACCCCCCCCCCACTCTTCTTAGTAGTGATAACGATCCCGTCCATGTGGGATAAATGTGTGTGCGTGTGTGTGTAGCGCTGTTCAAGTGTTTGTAAGTGCGTGTCCCTGCTTGCTGCTTGAGAGAGCCCCCTCGGACATCTGGCACCTTGTCATCCTAGACACAAGTTAGGATTAGACAGACAGACAGACGGACGGACGACCGGACACACGAAGACGTTCTGGAGAAGCACATTATAAAAAAAAAATTACAGTGTATGATTGATCTTGCGATGTTCCATTCTCTCCCCTCCTC
This sequence comes from Biomphalaria straminea, assembly GCA_021533235.1. Taxonomy (NCBI): domain Eukaryota; kingdom Metazoa; phylum Mollusca; class Gastropoda; family Planorbidae; genus Biomphalaria; species Biomphalaria straminea. The sequence goes on from JADKLZ010045617.1 coordinate 8,284, forward strand.
CTCGTTATCTCCCCTTCCTTTTTTTTCCGAGGAAAGATTTATCTTCTCTTACTATTGACCTCATCAGGCGCCCCCTGACAGCCCCAGGGGGGTGTTGTCGACGCTCCCTATCCCTGAGATTCCACCCGTCTTGCAACGTATAGAACCCCGCCTCCTCTCTTTCTCCCGTTGGGCTATCGAGCCATATGTCTTTGGGCTGATTACGACAGGGTGGGGGGGGGGGGAGTTCGATAACTGTCAGACGATAGCGTCAAGCTGACCATGTCTGGAAGAACGAGACAGGGGAAGACAAGAAGGATGACCAAGGGAGGCGACCCGTTTCGAACGACTTGTTATTGTAGCACTGTTTTCAGTCGTAGTTCTCTTCACTTGTCGCTGTGTTTGCCGCGTTCCGCTGGGCAGTTTTGAAATAGATCAGTTTATCTTATTACCTCCCTTGCCTCCAGTTTATCTTATTACCTCCCTTGCCTCCTTCTGTTGTCAAGAACTCAAGATGTACATTTGTGAGCCGTTCACACCTTATTACATCCCCTTGTTCGCCACTCCAACTGTATCGACAGATTGACACTATTGAACACCTGTTGTATTAACATCCACAGTTCGCCCCCCCCCCCCCCTCTTCCCATTGATTTCCAATGTATGTAAGATTGCATCTTTTTCTGCGTTGTGTACAAGTCCAACACTTTATACTGATATAATCAATATGTTTTTTTTTTCTCGACACTTCTACAGTTTATCTTCAATAATATTCAAATCCTTTGAAACTATTTTTAAAACCAATATTTCACATTCACCCTCTTGAGAATCAAGCTTCCAGTATTAATATGAAACATAGTACCACAAATCTATTTACCCTGGAAAATAAGATGTTTAAACTAAGCGTGCGCGTGAGCATGTGCGCCCCAAAAGCGTCGTTGCTTAGTAAAAAGTCGGAATAACTTTAATATACTTGTGACATTTAACATTCACTTAAAGACGTCAAAATTATTTCAGAACAAAATGGAAACTTATAACTAACTAGCAGTAATAAAGAAGTGCTTGTGCTTGTGCGTAGCTTCATTCTTTTTTACCAAGCTTATATCAACTCTGTCTGTCTGTCCGTCTGGTACAAACTTTGAACACGTTATTTCTCCCACTTCCCATTCTCGGATCTAGTTCAAAGTTTCCACATTTTTTTTTATTGTCAAAGACAACGCAAGAACATAGACATAAGTAAATATAGACTGGCCAATAAGAGATTTTTATGAAGGGAAAATTTGTGATTTGCAAATTAGTGCGCTTTACTATACAGCATGAGCAGTATAAAAGTTAGGTATTCATATCTATTTCAGCCATAACCTATATAAGTATTACAATATTTTTATTAGTGTTTTTTTTTAGCGTGACTAATGTCAATTAATCAAAATGTTCATTTTTTGTTCTGAAACTGTTTTTTAATTTTAGCTTATTTGGACATTCTGCTGAAAAAATCCCTAATTCCACTAATTCAAAGTTAAGGACTGAATCCATTACTTCCTTTTTCCAGTCTATATTTATTTATGCTATCTATGTTATTTTGTGAATGAAAATAGTGCGGATTTGGATACACCATTTTTCTTTCACACCATGCTGCGTAAATGAGGAGGCAGTGTAGTTTTGTTTAATCTCTAAGACTGAAGATCGTGCAACTTGTCAGATTTCGGAAATCCGAATACAATGGATATACATTTTTTCAAGTTACATAAAATTACTTCCTGTTTCCAGTCTATATATGTCTATTCGCAAGAATCCATAAAGAGAACAGATTATGAATTAAAAAGTGGTAATTAATAAATGTGATTTGGTATCAAAAAACGAAACAATTCCTACAGTACTGATTTCGTTAGATAACATTAGTTTTACTTTTTTAAGGTATTTTTATTTTATTTTGCGGGTTATAAATATATACATTTTAAAAAGACTCTATTTCGAATATAACATTGTATCATAATGTGAGATTAAATTCCCTGTTGGCCCAATGTTCCGAATCTGGGTACGGAATATCCGTTGTGTTTATAGGATGTTCATGAGTTTCGATTTTCGTATTAACGTCTGATGATAGGTATAGCATTCCTGTAACGAGGCTTCGTGTCTCCAGTGCAGACTCAGCCGTGCACGTGCTTCTGTTGTTTCTAATATCCGCCATTTCTTTTGGTTTATGAGATCTATATAGACCAGTACAGATGCAACGTTTTTGTTTGACGTCATTGCGTCTTCTGCGTCAGTATCTTTTTAGCGAGTGTGGAAAAAAAAAAAAAAGACTCGTCCATTGTAAATTTTCTAGGTTGATTAGTTGGGTTGTTTCTGTGTTTTATTTTTTTTGTTGCATGTAATGTACCTGCAGTGTTGTTTAGTAAATATTTCGCCATACACGCGACTTAACTATCTTATAATTGGTCTAGATGTAGTGGCATACTTTGACTAATCTCTTTCTCTCTACCCATTCTAAATGGCTTATTTGGGACCATTACGCGTGTCCCAATGTAGAACATATGTTATCCCTGGTAATCGGATTTTTTTTTTTTGCATTTATGATTTATTTAAATTAAGTTTCAATGCTTTTGTATTTTTAAATTGTAATTTTTTTTTTCTTTTTTTTTTTATTTCACGGTGTGCACCCCACCAACCCGATTGACCACACGCTATTAGCTCTGTTATCTTCATTTCAAATGAAGATATTATTAACATTATGTCATATGCCGGCTTTGTTAATGTCTTATACTCTGTTAACATTCTGTAACAATACATTTTGTATTGGCGCATCTGTTAGGAGTATTTTAAGTAACCTCGAGTGCATACAAGTAACTTAGGTTGCAACCAAATAATTTTAGGTTGGTAAAGTAACAATGCAAAACAAAGGCAGGGTCGGATTTAGGCGAGGGGAGGCAGTGCTGCGGCCAAGGATCATTAACAAGAAATGTTCCCCACACTAGAAATTAAAAAAATGCTACAGCAAAATAGAAATTGTAAAGAGTGGTCGGATTTGGACCGCTGGGCACAGTTTGAGTATCGCTGTTGTAGAAAGAAACTTTTTCGTCTGTTCTAGCCAAGAAACTCTACATATTTGCCCAAAATAAAAATCCCAGGCATCACCAGGATTCGAACACGGGACCTGCGGTTGGCAGGCCAATCGCCTTACTACTCAGCCACCGCGCCTCCAAACTAGCGGTGAATGCAATTACTTGGCTTCCTTACATTTAGATCTCCCCGCGCTGTTCGGTGGCAGGCTCTCTCCACAGAGATCCGGACTTAGGCGACATCCACGGCCTCTTCCATGCTAATACTTTTGAATTCATGTTTTCTAGGATGTTGCGACACTAGGCTGGACGTGGCGGCCCATTTGCACTTTCCTATTTACGGCCTTTGGGTTAAGACTGTCTTTGGTAAAGGTGTCTTGTCTTCTCTTGGGATATTATGCGACGTTCGGTTACTACTTAGTTTTGGGGTAATTTGTCACCCTGTGTATCGGCTTAATAACAAATTTTCGATATTATTTAAAAGTACTTTAATTTTTTAGAAGTTATTTAGGTTTCACGTCTAATGTATAAAGAAAATTTTATTTAAATATGCACGCATGTATTTATTGTAATTATAGAAATCAACGTCGTTTGACCGACTAGGATGTGAAATGTAGCATGAACCAGCATTGCGGAGGCGTATGATATTAAAACTTCTTTGACCTTCAACTACATGTATGTCAAGGACATCACCACAAGTCTGTTGTTTTCAAAAAAGTGATGACAAAAAAACAAAACAAGATTCAAAAATTTCCAAGCGTTTGAAATTATTTGTCAGAAACGTCAACTTCTCTGGAGAGGATAAAACAAAGGGAGGAAACAAAAGGAGCTCCAGTCGATATGGCAGCCTGGCTCCTTGTCTTGTCTGTCAAGTTGACAACCAGATGAAACTTCCCCCACATTGATCATCTCCCAGCGTCTGAGAAAACACCGGGATATGTTTCTACTGCTGTTTCTCCCTTTTATGACATCACACAGGGGAAACAAATGTTTTTTTTTGTTTTTTTTTTGTATCTTATTGTTATGTCTGTGTAGAAACAAGTATATTGAGCGTCCTAGTGTTAATTCCGGTTTCTACTTTCGCTAGCCTAAATAACTTTTTTTTGTTGATGTTGTTGCAAGAATAGAGTGAGTAGAGGATTGCATTTATTAAACAGCTGATATCAACTCCTTCTGTCTGGTACAAATCTCGTAACACGTTGTTTCCTACATGTTCCGATTAAGTTAAAACCTTACACAATTATCCATTGTTCCTATCAAAATATGAATCAATTAAAAAAAAATCAACAATTAATTAATTACCTAGTAGTAATTTTTAAAAAAAATCGAAAAAGGAAATAAATTTACAGTATTGAGATATTTATATATGTAGATAGAAATGTTTATTTATTATTATACATTTTATCTTGTTCGTTTTTTTTTTTTTTTTATTTATTTATATTTTATATTTTTTGTCTTTAGCTTGGACATGCTTTCCCTTTTAATGTGATTTGTTGTCCTGTCTGGTTCAAATGTATCTACATCTTCCACTTGCTCGACTGGGAGGGACTGGCCTATCGAACATGTTAAAAAAAAAAAAACAACAACTTTCGCTATTGGCCCAGGCCAGCTCACGTGACAAAATGTCTTCCCTAACAATCTTAAAATCTTAGTGGCTTGTTTATGCAGACGACTTCGTGGGGATGGGGGAAAAAAAAAGCTTGAAGGTCTTGCAACTTTCAATCTCCATTCCCTTTACTCTCGTCAATTGACTTTAGTTGTAGTTGATTTATAGCTTCATTTTTTTGGTCGTTGTTTTGTCCATACCTTCAGAAGAGCTTGGCCTTTATTTTTTATAACGCTTCTGTCAACTCACTCTGTCTGTCTGTCTGGTAAAAAGATGCAGATTTAACCACTTCTGGTGAGAAACTGGAACGGACACAAAATAGAGCAGTGAGATGAATAACAAACAAATATTCATATTTGACTTCAGTAACACCTTTGCTAAAATCATTAAATTAAGAAATCCTTCAGGACAGAAGACAAAAAAAAAGTAAGGTAGCAATTATACATAAAACACTGAACCATGATCTTCAAATGCAAAACACAAAATATAATAAAATACAGAGAAAGACACGAAGATACAAGTACATTTCTCTTTCCATATGCTAGGACAAATTTGAACAAATGCTCATTCTTCCCTAGTGCTATCAGAGCATGGAATGAGTTGCTGAAGCCAGCCAGGAAAACCAGTGACTTGAAAGAATTAAAGTCATTGGTTAATATGCATAATGAGTAGGGCGTTATCTTTTTTTTTGAAGTAACGTCTGTATTTTATAAGATAAGGAGATAATACAGACAAAGCCGTTGTCATCCGTGTAAGATTTCTTTCGTCGTCAGTGCCTGTCTTTGGCAAGGGCTTTTCTTCGGTTCTTAAAATGTGTGCCCTGCGACATCTCCCAACTACCGCGACATCTCCCAGCTATTTCATACGCTGTCTACTGCCAGCTGGGGGGGGGGGGCACGATGGCTGTGGAGTAAAACGCTAGGCTTTCGAACCAAAAGGTCTCGGGTTCAATTCCCGGTGATCAGTAACAGCCAATCCTTTTTATTGGCCGTCTCCACTTGTAAAAAGACTATAGCTTGGAGAGTATTTCCTCATGGTTTTGCGTTTATAAATCGTTGAAGCAGTCTTTCCCCCTTGCATGATAGAAGCATTCTCTTCCGCTTGCATCTTAGAAATAGTCTCTTCCGCTTGCATCTTAGAGATATTCTCTTCCGCTTGCATCATAGAAATATTCTCTTCCTTTTGCAC
>JADKLZ010045618.1:0-14741 GCA_021533235.1 Biomphalaria straminea
GCGAAGCGGTATTGCTGTAAACATCGGGGGATATGACTTAATGAATGCAAGTTACTGTTGAATATTCATCCCGCTGTAAAAGTAGTTTGATGACTTTATTCTAGTTACAATCGTTAATGTAAACAAAATGTCAGACCCCATGCTTCCTGTGCTTGACCAATCGGCTCGAGACAATTATTATATGCTTATGATTTATCTAATATATATATATATATATATAATTAAAATAAAGGAGTATGTATGTCCCACATAGAAATCAATACCATTAGACATTTTTTTTTTATAAAACTTGGCATAAATATTCCTTAGATCATGGCGGAGACCTTAGTGCTTGTTTAATGTCCCTTCCACGACGAGGAGGGGTGCGCTAAAAATAAAATAAAATACCTAATTGCATCTCAATTTAAGAATGAAACTTTCGAGCAGGTCGGGTAAATCCGTTTTTTACAGGACCGCACTACAAACAGCGATGTCCTTGCGAACGCCGGTATGGACAGTATAGAGGGACTTCTTATGGTCCGACAGCTACGCTGGGCAGGGCACGTATCCCGTATGGGAGACGAACGTATGCCTTTTTTGGTGAGCTAAATGGTGGTCGACGTAACAGAGGCGCCCCACGGAAACGCTTCAAAGACCAGCTTAGGCGTCAACTTTCCTTGGCTGACATAGAAGAGAGCACCTGGCTGCATGCGGCGTCGGAACGAGACAGCTGGAGGTCTTTCACGAAGGCCGCGGGATACACACTTGAGACCAAAAGAAAATCTGCCGCCGAGGACAAACGCAGACGACGAAAAGAAAATCTAAACCGACCACCTTCGGACAATGGTTTTGCTTGCCCTGGATGTGGCAAAATATGTAGGTCACAGCTGGGACTGCACAGCCACGGGAAACACTGTATTCCTTACTAATCTTCGGATTCGAAGACAAGCCTGTTATTACAATAATTGTATAAAGGATTTTTAATGGTTTTTTTTTGTTTCCTGATACGTGACTGTTTGCTAAAGTGTCCCTAAATTCCCCGTGCACATAAATTCGTCTCAAATTTCCCCGCCAAATCGACTTGTCTACTAGACACTCTATAACTGTTGCGTTCTTACAAAATTTTACGATAACGAATGAATCGGCGACGATCAATCCATCAAACATTGGCACCGACTTTTCGCGCGGCTGATCACGTCGGCCTCTTGCTGCCACCTCGTTTGTCGTGATTCTGAACATTTTGTTCACCCCGTGTCCCCGGACAGGAATCAATCTCTTGACTCATTGCTCGATTACGAGGTTCCATGTCACAGTTGCGGGTCTAACGGTTTGTCCGGTAGTTCTTCCAAGTTTGCGAAAGTGAATTGCAACTTCTGTGTACTTTGCACGCTGTGCCATGGTCATCTGAAAATGATCGCAATTTGAAAATTCCAGGCTTTTTTTTTTACAACGCTTATATCAACTCTGTCTGTCCGTCTGTCTGTCTGTCTGTCCGTCTGGTAAAAAGTGTACACACGTTGTTTCTCCCTCACCCATTCTCGAATCAAGTTGAAACTTTGCACGATTATTCATCGGCATAGACAAGACATGAATCAATAAACAAAAATTTACCAATTAATCAATGGGGTCCATTCACCAAACGTAAACAAACAACATTTTCTCTATATGTTCTATACAAATTGCGCAATCCGTATGTGTGTCACTTGATCCGTATTTTTCACTATTTTATCAATATTATGATATTATGGCTAAATTTGTTCATTTACATTTGGTGAATGGACCCCATTAACTGCTGGAAATAAACTATTTTGTTTGATGCCAAGAAGGGAAATCAATACTTCAGTATTCACAGATACGGCTAAAAATGTGGGGGTTTCCTCCCATCAGAAGTTGAAACTTGAAACATTTATTATATTAATACCTAACAAAACACGAATCATTTTTAACTCTTCACTAATTAGTAAATTAATTATTGGTAATATATTGTTTTATTTGAAAAATATTTTTGTAAGTGCTTAGTTCTTTCCCTTAGATCTGCTTTCATTTATAAAAAAAAAAAGGCTTTTAAAAAATGTGTTGCTCGTTTCAAAGTTCATATCAGCTAACTGGGTATGCCTGCGTGGTACAAACATTGGACTTCTCCCACTCCGCATTCTCGGTTCTAGATGAAACTTCACGCGATTATTCATTGGTGAAGCCAACACATAAATCATTCAAATAAACGAGACCAAAAAAATAATGAATGAAGTTGTGGTAATTAATGAATGATGTGTTATAGATGTGGGTTAGGGTTATCATCATCATCATCTAACTCCATTTGAATGAGGGCTTGAGAGGCTTAAATCCTCTCTTGCAAAAGCCCTGGACAGAAGAAACACTGCTGTGTTGCGTAGTGCATACTCATCACCACGAATACCGCACCACGAAGCAAGACGTTTTGACAAAGCCGTTTTGGCGCGAAGGTCGTTTTGGCGCCGCCGTTTTGGCGACAGGGACGTTTTGGCGCGAAATACATTATGTACGTTTATTGTATTATTTCTTTGAAAAAGAATTATTCATATCTATGTTTTGCATGAGTGAATGTGTTAAGACATAATTTGTACCGGTAGTCAAAATTATTAAGTTAACAAGACTTTTTTCGTTGGAGCGGGAGCGGGAGCGGGAGGGGGGGGGGAGTGTAGAATATATATTTTGTTTATCTCGGTATAAAATAGTGAAAAAGCTGTTTGTTATACATTTTTAAACACACATTTAAGCGAAAATAATAAGTAGCTTTCGTACATTATATATGTTAATGGGGAAATAATTTTAAATCTGTTCCTAGGATCTTTTTTATGTGAGCTATAACAAGTCCATTAATCAATGTGACTTATCATTTACTAAATGTAAATGTGTGTTTGTGTTTCACATCATTTTCTTTAATAAGCATTTTAGCTTGTGTATGTGTGTTTATTAAGAGGCACACATAGGCATAAATAAATATAGACTGACCGATAAAAGAGTTTTATGAAATGAAAATTTGTGACTTCAGATTTTGTGTATTTTCTTTATGTCTATGAGTTTGTTTGCTTTTTTTTTTTTTTTGTTTTATTAAAGTGTGACACTTAGCTAGTACTTATTCAGTATTAATTTTAAATAAACAAATATATCTTTTAGAAAGACATAGAAAAATGTCATCCGGTACGATTAGCAGAACTCATATACAAAAAAAAAAAGGGAAGAGGATAGCATGTCATTACCATTCAGGAATCTGACTTATTATAGGCCTTGACATACAGGTCGAGAATTTTTGGTTTCCCAGACCTGTCGAGGCGAAGATCAGGAAGCCTGGGGCAGTCAAACAGATTATGAGGCACGGTCGGCGGGCACTAGATGTGATAGCTCGATTAGTATTGAGAGATATAGCTGTAATTGTGTAATTATAAGCTTTTATAAACATTTTTTTTTAAAATTATTTCTTATTTTTCTTTTGTAAAACATGATTGTCCTGCTGTAGCATACTCTGGTCTAATACTTTTTTTTTTGCTGGGGAGGGGGGGAGGTTTAACGTGCTGCCTGTTAGGCGCTTAACAAACAGTTCAGCTCGAGTCGGGATTCGAACTGGAACCCCCCTTGATGGGTAGCCAGCTGGTTTATATCTCACAGCCACTCACTTTGACGTTTTTCTTGAAATATTCTTAGTGGTTATGTATTATTTAAAGAATTTCATCCACCAACCTATTCTATTGTCTGGCCGGGATATCTCGTGATAGACTGAAAGCTGAGACAATAAATGAATAATATAGATTGAAAGAAAAGTTGAACTCATGGGAGAAAAACAATCTCTCGAGTCCGTGCTTGTTACACCTCAGGGTAAGTTTGCAGCCGTCAGAAGAAGTTGCGTGTGAGAATTTGAAAGCCTCTTTGTGTTCAGTCACAACGAGGCTCTGGTTTGGGGCTTCAACTGTTTTGTTGTCTGGGGTTTCAAGAGTATTGATTTCATCTCTTCTTTGCCTCGCTCCCTCTATCTCTCTTTCTCTCTCTTTCTCTCTCTCTCTCTCTTTCTTTTCTCTCTTTCTTTCTCTCAGTCTTTTAAATGTTTTTACACTTTTTCTTCTTTTTTTTTTTTTAGATTTTTAAAATGATTGTATTTTTCCCCCTTTTTTAAACATTCCTCCTGTCTTCATACTTGAAATCTCTCTCTTTTTTTCTGTCTGTCTGTCTGTCTGCCTCTCTCTCTTATATATTACCACAGCTTCTAATGTGTTATATTTTGTTTATTTTTTACATTTCACTCTGCGTTTCTTGTGTCTGTCACCTCCTTTGATTGTGTCATGTTGTGTGACGCCCCGCCCTATCTTTCTTTCTATCGCTTTCAAACTAGTTATTGTTGTAGAGAACTTAAATCTACCACTGGCAGACATGGATTATTTCTGCGTTGCTTTGGGCAAAATATGTAGGTCACAGCTAGTACTTCGTATCCACGTGACTGCACTCCTCTTTATTCTCCAGACGCCAAGACAGGACTAATTATTGTTCTATTATATTAATTTTCGGTCTCGCGCTATATTTCGCCCACTATTCAGTAACATTAAACCTGTTTTGAGTTTGTTATTGAAACATCTAATTACTGGATATACGAAACTTATCTTTATAAAACCAAAACAGCAGTGCAGGTATAGTTTTCGAAACTGAAACAGGCTACTTTGATTTGCTCACAAAGACAGGATTAAGAGATGGTATTGGCATGTATTGTTTTGGTTAGATCTTATACATGTTTCCTTCTTATGGTTTCAAAGTACTGTAAACTTTAATAAGTCTTAATACATCTGCCAAAAACAAAGTCTCAATTCATCTTCCGAAAAAAAAGTCATAAAAAAGTTTATTTCCAGAGCATATTTCCTCAACTGTTTTAATTAAGTCCCACAAGCTATAATGCTTTGCTCGGGACTGAGAAAACATGACATGACTAAAATTTCACCTTATAGCTATACTTTTTATATAATTCCAATGTCACAAATACAAATGCATGCCCAGAATTGATGAATTACTAAAAGCACTGAAGAAATTCTTCAATATATAGTTATTACTTTATAATATGCAATTGAACACATACCACAATAATGTATTTAAATCATAAATCTATAACACATTGCAGATTTTTTGGTGAGTAAAGAATAATGAAACAAAAGCTTCAAAACACACAAGCAATATTAATTAGTTTCAATTTTTTTTTTGCTTTTCTATTTTTTGTTTCTAGTCTTGTAAATGCTAATTGAACTCCCGACCTTAAGCCAATCTTCCTTTATTTATACTTACACAAATCATATCTTCCAGAAACTATAATTTTTTCTCAAGATTAGTCTCCCTTCTGTCCCATCTAGAGCCGACGTCAGCGACACTTGACTTAAACCTCAGTATCTTATTGTTTCTTTAATTAGTGGCAAGTGAATAATTGAAGATTTTCCATTGACGTGAATTGTATGGAATAAGATTACAGTCAACCGCTATGTCGAATTGTGACTAGTATAGAAGTACGTGAATATAGTCACATTTATGGGTGAGCATAGATACCCACATTTAACGAACCGAATATGGTCAGCTTTCATTGGTGTTTGGTCTGCAAGACAGTGCCTAATACTTCCCGTACTCACAAGAGCGAATGAAGTCATTTCCAAGAGTCACCATCTGCAACAAATATCGATATGATTTATCATCAGAACAATAGAATTTTTTGTATTTTCACTGTTTGAAATAATCATTGGTAACTGTCCATTTCGATGACATCCTAGTAGGTTGGTGATAATCTCTTTACACTCTATACGGAAAGGAATCAATACAATGGCTCGACTTGAGTCCAACAAAAAGTCATTTGGCATGGGCTTGATATGGACGCATCGTCATTCTCTTTCACTGTCACAAGATGTCTCTATGTGTTTCATTCTTAACCTTTTTGGTTTCAGTTGCTTCCCTTTTATTCACTGCAAATTAAAAGATTATCTCCCCCTCCTACCTCCTCACAAAACCTTTGCATTCATATTATTTTGAAACATATTTTACAATATTTTTATTCTCAATTCGCTATGTCTGTTTGTCTGTTCTAAATAGTGTACACGTTATTTCTCCCACACCCATTCTCGGATCAAGTTGAAACTTTACACAATTATTTAGTGTAACTAACAAGCAAACAAAATAAAATTAATAAATTTAGTACTCAATTAATTGCTGGTATTATTTTTTGTTTGATACCAGCAAGAGACATGGATTCGTCAGTATTAACCTGTTAACTATCCCTTAGTCTGTGGACCGTTGGGGCACCAAGCAAGACTTGTAGACCGCCTGTTTTCATTCCTCTCTATTCTTTGCCCTGTTTAGAACCTCTTTCACTGGCAGGCCCGTCCATTCTTTTATGTTGTCCTCCCACCGCTTTCTCTATCTGCCTCTTCTTCTTTTGCCTGGTACTGTTCTCTGGAGGAAGGTCTTTGCGAGCCCCGAAGATCTTGTAATATGGCCATAGATTTTAAGCTTTTTTTTTTCACAGTAGTTAGCAGGTCATCATGGGGTCCGATCGCTGCAGTAACAGATATGGCTAAATATGTGGGCTTTTGACCACCTAGATAAATGCACACCTTATTTCTCCCAAACCCATTCTCGGATCAAGTTGAACATTTACACATTAAATTGTATATTACAAAACACGAATCGATCATATAATTAACCAAATTCGTCAGTTTTTTTAATTGATAATTAATGAATGTAGTTCGATATATTGTTTAAGCGTAATAAATCTTATTCTACTGATACATAAGGCTCTAAATGTACAGCTGTTTTTGTTGTTGTTGTTCGTAATCCATATAAAAATAATAATACTTAATAATAATAACATAACACTTAACAAATGTCACCCAAATAATACTATGACATTTGTAAAAATATTCGCTAAGATGGAAGAGAGGGATTTTTTTTATTTTTTACAAAAAATTGACTTGGGGACTTGATGCAGACGGCTCGACGGGTTATTGTCACGTGATAAGAGACCGGATGTGACATGTTGACGTGAATAAACGACAAACAATATGGCGGTCCAATGAGAGGCTGAAAGATAACGGACAGCATTGAGTTGAGTTTTGCTGGCATGAAGAAAAAAAACATTTTCTTGTCATTTCTGTTTCTTTTTGTTTTGTTTTGTTAGAAGAAAGAAGCCGTTTGGTGTATGTTTTGTGAGTGCTGCGCTTGGTATTGACAGCTCTAATCGTATAAGAGAAAAACAAGATGTTTTAAAAGTCCTTTTAAAAAATAAGGCTTATCTAAAGGAGAGGAACTACGCCCTTAAAACTATATCTATCTATAATGTACACGTTATTTCCCTTATAGGCTATCAATCAAAATAATTAATTAACAATAAATAGTTACTAATTAAAACCCTTTTTTTTATTGATCATGTTTTGTTAGATACAATAAATACTTTTTTAATGTATCAAATTTATCGAACAATGCTTAAGGGAGAAATGGCGTTAACAATTATTTATGGGACTAAACCCAACATTAGCCATATTTGTCAATACTCAATGATTAGTTTGCCTTTTTGTTATCAAACAAAATATTTGCCAATAATGAATTAACTTATTGGTAACTTTTTAAAATTATTTTTCGTTGATTCTGGTTTTGCTTAGCCAGTGAATAATTGTGCAGAGAATAGATGTGAGAGAAATAGCGTGATAAATAACTTGATATGTATAGTTTTACTTCGATTTTCATAGAGCTTTTTTTTAATAACAACGAAATATTAACAATCATTTTTGTGGACCTTTTGGGAGAGAGAGATCATGGGTTTTCCGTGTTGCCTTTAGGCTCTCAGCAAACACAACTCAGCTCGAGTCTGGATTCGAACTCAAACCTCTTGATAGGTAGTGGATTTATGTGACTCGGCCAAACATCCCAAAGAGGCGGATATATTGTGTGATTTCTTTCAGTGGTTTTCGGGAAAGTGTATTTCACGGTGCTGGACACCCCTTTATGCACGCATCTGACGTTACGATTTATGGACTCATCTTTTGCTTTTTTATCAGTTCTGAAGCATTGGCTTTAAAAAAAAGTAAGGTTTGCTATCAGTTCCTAGGATGGAGGCCACATTTAGCTTTTCAACATTCGATATACCCTGGGAAGGGTTGCTGTATACATCTGATCATCTCGTCACGTGATGATGAAGAAGGGGCGGGTACATATCAGTATACAGCGACATCATTAAGGTCGATAACCGGCTCGTTTAGATTGAGCTTCCGCGTGGTTCCTTCTAACCGTCTAGAGTCGGTCTCTGCACCAATACCAACTTCTTTTGAAATTACATGGATAACAAAATGTTGCTGTGAAAGAATATAATGGAAAATAGAATTTGCAAGATCTTTATTGGATACTTCCTAAGATTGTGTATTTGCAGTTTAAAAAAAAAAAGCAGAATATTTTGAAAATACTTTTTTTTTTTTTTTTACAAATATTGAATAAAAGGAAATGACCGTCGAATTGCTGCCATATCTCTCAATCCTGCAAGGTACATATTCCATTTCTATGGGAACAGAAAACAACAACAACATTACTATCTGTACGTAATTATGCCATTATTATATTAACTGAAATATATTCTGAGGTCGTTGTCGTAAAAAAAAAATAAACAAAGATACCTTCCTCAGAGAAATATAATATACATACTCACAATGGTGTAATATTCCGGGCCGATATAAAAAAAAATATTTAGAAAAAAAACGAGGTTTCGTCCATCACTATGCACACGTTTTAAAGATGGAGCGCTTGGTGAAGAAAGTCAATTAGGAATCGATTCTGAAAACGTCTGGAACTCTCTGTCACTAGCAACAGTCTGTTCAGTATCTTTAGACCACTTCTTCACCGGAGACAATAATAGTCAAACCCTAGAAAGGTCAGAGAGGGGGGGGAGGCGGGATAAAAGCAGTTGACGCCTCGAGTAATTAGTTAGGTGTTCCTGAAGCCATTTGTATTTATTATTTTATTTTAGTGTTGGTTGCGTGTTGATGTCTGTGTTTTATCTATCCGCCCTGTGGGGCGTAGCTCTGACTGGCTTTATGTGGCCCCCCCCCCCTTATATTTATAGGTTAAAGTAAAAAATTATCTTTTCAAAATGCAGATCTATCATCTTGGAATTGGATTAAGTTTGAGGGATTTTCTTTCGGTCTTGTCTCATGTTTAAAAGGCTATAAGACTAGATCCATGAAATATCGTTAGTAATACTTGTATAGAGTTTGGCAAATTTATTTTTTGAGGGTCTTAAGTTTTTTTGTTATTTCTTTTAAGACTACTTTACATGTTACTTTTCCAGTTAGTATCCAGGGAACCTTTATGCCAAGTCTTATCAAGTTTAGTTAAACGGTTTTGATTACTAATCACAATATGCAGGTCGTGATTGTGTTTGCATGGTCACTTAAAATTGCACTTCTCCTCAATATTAGGGATGCAAGACAATACCTTATTGTATTATTTTCATTATATTAATATCATAATTATTAATCACACATGGTATCTAGGAATCCTCCGATCAGTAAAAAAAATTGTATAGCATATTTTAATTTACCTGGACCGATTAATCGATAGTTTGGTTTGGCGGTTTATGAATAAAATAATTAAGCTTTCCGTAATAAGACCCAATGTTGACAACATATCTCTCAGGCGTTCATTAGGTCCTGATTATTTGTTACGACAGAAAACTGTGGTGCTGCAGAGCTGCTACATGACAAGAAAATTGCTAAGTGGACACCGTGTAGGGCTGAATGTAATGAAATGTATATCCGTTCTCGATCCTGTGCTGCCAAAGAAGGATTGTTAGCTCAGGAGTGATAGGAATATTCAAGCAGGCAAATATACTAACACAAAAAGTCCATTTCCTGCAAAATCCTCAATACTTCAACTGCGGGACACTAGTTATAAGTGGAAGATATTGGAGCAGCTACCGTAATATCATTTTTCAACAGATACTTCAGGTTTTAGACACGGACATATCAAAGAGCGACCAACTGGGTCATTCATTGCCCCCCCCCCAGTAAACTCACCACTCTTACACTTTGTAGCCCGCTCATAAAAAAAAAAAAACAATCTCAGAAATTGTATGCTGTATACCCGCGTTGCACGCTGGGGCGCCATGAATATTCATAAAGCAAACCAACGTCCAGGCACTTTCTTTAATGAAATGCGCATCGGGAGAGAGAGAGAAAGAGAGAGGAGGAGGAGGAAGAGCGGTGATGAAAAGATAGAAGGAGTGAAACATACAATTCATTGCCTTGGGGGGTGCCGGCATTATCTCTCTGCTTGAAGATTTACCACTCAAGGACCTCAGAGAAGGAAGTAAGTCGGAATGACTTGTCGGGAGTTTATACATGGGTTCTGTCCCTTGCCTGAGTTGGGGCATGTAGGCGTCTGACGGCCCGATGGCTGGCGATGCTGATAAATGATTTGTATTGACTCCGAAATGTTTATTTCATCGGGCTCCGATCTGCGCAGCTTTATAGATTAGGGCCATTAGTGGATGGCTCGCAGTGCCGCAATGGCGGCCTGTCTACGGATTATAAATAACGTCGGGGGGGGATTTGTTTGTTTTTTTATTTTTATAAGAGCGGGTTTACGTGTGGTAGGCTGGGCTGGTAGTCCTCTTATCAGGACGTGTAATTAACATAATGAAGATCCGTTGTTCTTTCGTATTGGTATCTAGTGGTGGTATGGGGGGGGGGGGAGAAGTGTGAAAAACTGCTAGATCTGTAAGGAAAATACTTTGTATCTGTGCCAATGGAAAAGAGTTTGTTCCAAGTAAAGTAATTAATCAGACAGTACCCAGCTGTTCATTTTTTTTTGGCGGCCCCCAATATACATAGTAAAGTTTCCCCCTTCAGACCTTGCGATCTATGGGACAGATGATGTAAAGCTCGTCTGTTTGTTTGGCCCATGGCTAACGAGGGTGTCATGTGGCCAGCACAAAGACCAACCTCCTTTACTTTTCTCCAATTAATTTTTTAATATCCATTAGAAACTGGCAGACTCGAAGAAATTAAACATTCCAGTCTTCACCTGGATTCGAATCCGGCACACCTCACCTCCAGTCAAGTGCCTTTTTTTTTCCGGAATTGTTTGTTAAACACCGGACCCATGAGGGCAGTCTAAGAGAGTGTGTGAAAACCAAAAGATAGAAAGAAATAGAAACTCTCCTTGTAATCGTAATTTGTGTGTGTGTGTGTGTGTGACTAGAGTCAATTTTATTATTATTACTTTTTTTGTAGCTAAGTAGAGCCAAAATAGTATTAGTTACTACAAGAACCAATTTTGTATTGGTACACTCTTGGGCCATCAGGAGAGATTTCGAATGTGAATAACTAAAGTTATCTTTTTTTTTTTTCAAACAACCCGAGCCAAAAATTGATTAGTGTTCAACTAGAGCCTTTTTTTTTTTTGTGGCCAAATTGAGCCAAAAAAGTTTTGTGTGTTCTTGTTGCCAGTTTTCTAATTATCAGACTTCACACCTAGCGCCTGGCATATTCGTTCTCTTTTAGAAGAAAGAGACTTTTATTTTTGTTCGTCGAATTGTAACTTATCGCCCCTGGCCAAATTATAACATGAGTGCTGGCGAAAACTTTAAGTCCAACTTTTGAAATCTGTAAATATAAATATCTCTACATGTTACATCTTCCTTCCTGTTTATGTCCTTTTCATTTCATACGGAACGTAGACTAGGCCAATATGTCGAGTATCCAAATAATAAATTATCTTCCCTTTGTGTCGATGCCGGTTCCTACTTGCGCTCAACCCAAAGTGCTCCTACATATCCATAACAAAATAGATATCTTGCAGTTGCCTGGTGTCAAATAATGGGGGTCCTAATGGGGTACCAATGGGACATTTCGCCGTGCAATCATTCAATTACCTGGGCCAGCCGATTTATTGAGCCCAGGAATTGGGTTAGCGTAGATGCCCTCACCAATTATGCGTCCGACAGGCTGATAATGTTTGCGTCTGATAAAAGTGGCCAGAAGAGACAGAGAAGGGTTGTGGAGGGAGGAGGGTAGGCGCATAGAATGGCCGGGGAGATGTGTTCTTAGCAAACAACATTCACCGTAGGGAAAGGGCTGTTTCTTTTTTGTTCCCCATTTCTATGAAGAGCTCTGGACCCTACCAGCTTGCTTTGTTGATTTTGCTCGCTTGATGCATTGAAAATGTTGGATATATATATATATATATATATATATATAATCTGGTCATGCATTGTGTGTCATATTGTAGACTCTAAGAAGGTTGAATGGGTGAATGTATCAATACTGAATATTATCAGATCGATGTTAAGCTGTATCTCTTATGTTTGGGAATAGATCTTGTTGTGATTTGATACTTTGGCTGCCTGGTCGAGCGGTTTGCACGCTGGACTGTCGATTTGTTGTCCCGTGTTCAAACCCTGCCCGCTCCCATCCCCCGTCGTCCTGCGGGAGGTTTGGACTAGGAAGTAACTATCTTCAACTCTAAAGGAACATCCGAAACATGTAAAACAAAAATATATATTTTATTATTGTTTGACGATGTTCATAATGTCTATTAAATTGTATACACTGTTTGTTACTGTGGGTTTTGTTCAGTGCATTAGTGTTATGGAGTGTGTGTGTGTGTGTGTTTCTATGGTGACGGTTGGAAGAGGTTAGCTTTGCAGTGTGAATGATGCAAGATGAGCGGCATTGTCGTCAGTGGTCTAAGGTAGGCCAGACGATTCCAGAACGCCAGACTTAAATGACATGTTTTTGTAGTGAGTTGGATTTTTAATCAGAATACCATTTTATAGTATTACTAAAGAGTACTACATTTTTTTTCAATTTATCTCAATTATTAACAGAACGAAAGATATACTCTGGAAAACGTGGTCGAGAGGCTAAGTGCGGCTTGAACTTGGCTTGGCTTGGCTACGTACAAGGGGGCTCGAGGTTCGACACCCGACTCGGGCAGAGTTGTGTTTACTGAGCACCCAAAGGCAGCACGGAAAACCAACTCCTAGATACCCCCTCCCCCCCCACTGGTCCACAAATAAGATTGGACCAAAGCGCTCTGAGCATGCTATAAGCATGAAAGTAGCGCTATATAAAAAAGCTATAATAATACTCTCTATATGAGATCAAAATAAATGTGTCTTTATCGCTACCAAGTACGAACTGATATTCATTTTCTTTACGATACTGCTTGCCGACCGATGCTTCGAACGGCGCAAGAGGATAGAAGTCCAAGTAAGATAGTTTAAGCATCACAGGCTGCCATCTTTCAAAACTGATCACCAACTAAAATGATTACATCACATTTGATGAGATCACATCAAAGCGATTTCTTTTGGCATCGCTCTTTATCAGTAATGTTCCAACTACGGCCAGAGGTCTAGATGCAACCCTTTACGCCTGCTTACCTGGAAACAGCTGTCCGTTTTTTTTTTGCCTTTTATGAATTTTCTTTTTGGCTGAAGCGGTCCGTGACACGTGTTTCGGAAACTAACATAGCCCCACTGATTTTTTTTTAAACAAAGCTTTTATCAACTCACTCTGTCTGGTACACATTTTGTACACGTTATTTCTCTCACTTCTCCTTCTCGGAGAAAGTTGAAACTTTACACAATTATCCAACTCATAACAACACAAGAATCAATGAAAAAAAAAGCCACCATTTATGTTTGATACCGAAAAGGGAAATAAATATTACAGTATTGAGAAGTATGTAAATGTGCAGTTCTTTCCCTTATACAAAGCTTTCTTTTTTTTTTTTTTTAAATATTTCTTAATATATTATGTATATTGTCATTGTATTCTAACCACACCTGCCCTTTGTGAAACCATTTATGCAGACAAAAGTTCACCAAATCCTATCCATTTGAATTCTGATCTCACTTCCTGGTGTACAGTTTATTTCTGTCCTGGTACTACTAATTTGGTCAGCGCGGACTTCCGTAAAATGATAGCGTTTCTGTTGATGCAAGATTTAGAAAGTGGTGCGCCGAGGGTCGGTGTTAGTTTTCACTACATCAGTAACAGAAATACCTTAAGGGATTGCGTTTCTTTCCTTTCGTCTGTTCTAATGGAAATTGCTGGTCAGTCCTATGAGGAGGAGGAGAAGGCAAGTGGGGGGCTTGATAAAAGTGTACGGAGATGGGGAGGGATGTGGAAGAAGTTACTTGTGTCAGTCGTTAACGATTCTCGAGTGGACAGATGACCACTCGACGACGGGGTATATCTTCACTGGTGACATGTCTCTCTTTATTACCTTATTCCATCCCGCATTGTCCAGTGTCGTCAACTGTCAAGGCACTGTGACAGGTTCTACACCTCGTGTCCCTTCGCCCACCACTCTTGGAGAATTGTAAACGTCACTGCGCTCGCTGGACTGTCGCAGAATTTTAGTAGCGTTACAGAGAAGTGTTGAAGAAAAGAGATAGAAAAGATAGAGAGAGAGAGAGAGAAAGAGAGAAGAAAAAGAGTGAGAACTAGAGAACGAGAGAAGTGGTCATCGCGTGAATACATTGGACGTCATGCGGAAATGAAGATATGTAGTCATCCATGAGTGTATAGGACAGACTTAATTGAAACAGTGTATAAAAAAAAAAGAAGATAAACTTTAAATATTCAATTAATTGATGTAAGTTGTGGATTCCAACGGGTTTTAAATAAGATAGTTTTAAATCAGTTTTATTTCATTTGTTTTACCTATTCTTGGATGTGGCCCGCGACACTAGTGCTAGTAATGAAAATGGC
>JADKLZ010045619.1:12069-24318 GCA_021533235.1 Biomphalaria straminea
TTTTTTATAAGGAATATTTTTATGTTCTTAAGCTGATGCTGGAGAATCGACGCCTCCATGAGACTATAGAGGTGCTGGAGAAGTGTCAGCAGCCAAGTCACAGGCTCTTGGATGATGAGAGCTTCTTGGAGAGCATTGAGACTTCATTCAAACAGTTCCATGCCTTCATTGACATGCTGAAGGAGGCAGGGTGAGTTAACTCATGGGTTATTTGTGAAAAGCTGAATGTAGAAACATTTGTATTGAAAGTATCATTAGTTTGATTATCGAAAGTAAATATTGTTAACCTCTTTAAGGTTCTTATCAACTGAACTTTTTCATGTGACTGTAGAGTCGTATTTTGGAAGGACAAGTTGTCTTTTATTTGGCTTATTTTCTTTCCAAAGAAAAAGCAATTTTTTTTAATAGATTCTTGATTATAGTCTTATACTAAATACTTGATTTTATCTGTTTGCAATTGAACACCCTGCTTCATAAATGGGAGGTAAAAGCTGCAGGTAGTTGTACTGGCCTATTTAACATTGTAGACTTTTGCTACAGAAATAGTTCTTAAAGTGAAAACTTTTTTCTTTATTGTTCAAAAAGATGATTTTATTGATGGAGTAATTGAATGTGGCTTAATGCTGTTAGCTTTATTAAAATATGATTATATTTCAGTCATAATGTTATCCTGGTATTTCTTAACATTTAATAAGAATTAAGGTAGTAGGCCATTATCCCCTCCAAGTATCTCTTCATATCCTTAACTTCAACACTTGTCTTTGAAATCATGTTGTTTTTTTAACCCTTGACATTTTATTTTGTAATTTATATTTTGATCTTTTTGTTTCAAACATAAAAAAAAAACAATAAACCTGAATATGTGTAATTTTTTTCTCCGGTAGCCATCCATCTTTTGTTTCAGACCATGACTTCTTAAAATATTCTGTACTATATTGATTTAAAGTAATCAAATTGCATTTTTTGTTCTCAGCCTTGGTCAGCTAGTCACTATGGCCGGCCTTGACCAGTCCAAGATGCCCTTCAACCAAAGCCAGAAAACAGTCGAACCTGTCCTCAAGCAGCATAGCATTGGTAAAATCTCATCACCGCCATATGCCAATCTGCCAGCAGTAAGCTCTGAAGCCAGGCATCACCAAAAGCCCAATGGTCACTCTGTTCAGATGTCCAGAGACGTTCCCAAAGATCCCACAATGCAAAGTTCTATTTATGTTGATGAAAGTGGTATGTTAGTGGAAAGTTCATTTCAGCTATTCATTTTGTCTCTCATAAGTTTAATGTTTTACTGAAAAATTACAGTATTAAATTTGAAGTAATTTTTTTCTAAATGTCATTCAAAAGTTTGAGACAATAAAGAAAGAATTCTTTGGCTAAAAAAAATGTTCCCAATTAATAAAAACAATATTGTAGCATTTTTAACAGAGAAACTGGTTTGATACAATCCTTTCATTATTGTGAGTCAGATCAGCTGCTTGACAATCATAACCACATTCATTTTTTCCTGTGATCCTGTCTGTGGCACTGGCCATCAAAAAAGCTTCCTTTAGGTGTCTCATTCCGGGTAAAAATACCCAGAAATAATTTTGCTTTTTTAGGACAAATAATTGCTTTATTCTATGCATTGGAGAATGATTTCTTGTTGCTTTACCAGTAACCTTCTTTCTATTCTCTAGTCTCAAACCTGTTGTCATCAGTTTCTGTCTAAGCATAACTCGAAGATCTGATCTATAAAATTGTGAACATATAATATTAACATAAGATTTTTACAGAATTATCAAATTTTTACTACCTTTACTATTTTAACTGTGAATAGACCTTGCTTTTAATGATTTAACTGTATAGAATTTAGCCCTTTTTATATAAAGAGAGAGTGATCCTTGAAAGATTATGGGCACGACATGGCCTAAATTGTGCCGATGTGTCTAAACTTAAATTTGAAGCATTTTTTTTTTTTTATTATAGCTTTTATATAGCGCTACTTTCATGCTTATAGCATGCTCAGAGCGCTTTGGTCCAATCTCATTTGTGGACCAGTGGGGGGAGGGGGTATCTAGGAGTTGGTTTCCCGTGCTGCCTTTGGGCGCTCAGTAAACACAACTCTGCCCGAGTCGGGTGTCGAACCTCGAGCCCCCTTCTAGGTAGCCAAGCAAGCCAAGCTCAAGCCGCACTTAGCCTCTCGACCATGCATAACTAAATCATAAAATATCAAATCCATAAATCTTCATCCTTCTCTTCCAAGCAAGAACATAGTGTAATTCATGATGGTAGATCAAAAAATGTTCTACTACATTCTGTGTGGGAAGTGGGACTGGTTAGAGTAACCAGGATCTTTTAAAATAACTTAGTTGACCAGTAATGGTGTCCGTGAATTCCATCAGTCCAATGAATACTCTACCCTTCAATTGGAATTCAAAAGTGTTTACGCTGGTCGCAAAAAACTCCTGATTGTCATAGAAACTAAAATGAAAGTTTACATAATTTACTTACTCTGGATCAAAATCTCAGCCTATAAGATTAAGATTTAGGTATGGACGAACCCTTAACCACCTTCTCTGGCCATAAAGAATAAAACTTGACTGAAAGTGTTATGTTTGTCATCTTATAGAAATTTCAAATGTGAAAGATAAATTATTTGCTTAGTGGTTTGAACTTCATTGGGGATCACTGCCTCTAGTTTCATATAATTCTCTACATTTACATGAAGTTGAACTTGATTTAAAGAAAAAAAAAACTTAGAAAAATCACATCTTAGATTTGACCTATCAAAGTTTCATTGTGTGAAATAACTGCTCAATTTTCACCTTACTGTTTGTGATCTCAGAACTGGCCAGACAGGAAGCAGATGAGCTGTACTCCAGGCTTGTCAAAGAAACTAGAGGTGTCTTAAATCAAGACTCACAGTCTTCAGTCTGGACCAAACCAGGGGGCATAGCTAAGGTATGTCAACATTTTTGTGATCAGCTTTTAATCTATTAATAAAAACAAATAAGTATGTGCTCATTGAGTCTAGCTACAAGTCAAAATGTAGCAAGTGCTACCATAAATCTTTACCTTCACTAAGTCATGGACACATCACTTGTCATAGAAAGGCCAGAACACTGACCTGCAGCATCACAACTTGTGGGCAGTGGAGACCAATAACTCCTTGCCCAATCACAGGTGATTCTGGAAATATATATTCTTCCTCTTTTTTATCTCCTCTATCTTACTCTATCTCTCTTTCCTTCTCTCTCTCTCCCTCTTTTTCTCTCTCTCTCTCTCGCTCTGAAACCCCCCCCCCCCCCTTTCTTTTTGGCACCCTGCACATCAAAAAACTCTGCCATGTACACTTTTAACTTGAATGGTAGCTGTCTCCAGTTTCTCAATCGGTCTTTTTATTTCTCTCCTTCACTGTTTGTTTTGTTTTGTTTTTCTTTTTTTGCACTGATGCATTTTTGTCTTATATATTACTTTAAAAAAAGAAGGTAATTACTTTCTATGCTTTTCATGAATGTCAGTCCAGTCATGAATGTTAATCAATGACTTCAACTCTGCCAAGTCGTTGGTTTTCCTGGCTGATTCAGGCAACCCATTTCATTCTCTAATGGCACTATGAAAGTAGGAGCACTTTAACATATTTGTTATAGCGTAAGGAATAAGACATGTGCCTTCCTCCTTGGAACGACCCTTTATAACACCACCCGTGCCTACACAGTTTTTCTTTTATCGCCCCCCCCCCCCCATTTCCCTTGCACAACACAAAACTTAGTATTGAATACAATATTTGACTTTTCAGTTCAATATTAAAATATTGAAAAGAATTTATTTTCATTTTTTCCCCACCCCCCCACGTACCAAAGAAACAACAAATTTACATCAAAAAACACATTTACATACTTTTAATAGACCTTTATATTTAGTTTTTTTTTTGTCTTTGAGAAAGAAATGAAAATATTAACTTGCTGTTATTAGTGTTTGAAGTGTCCAATATGCTGAGTTAGCAAAGAAATGTAGATTTTATTTTGTTTTTATAAACTTGGTACAAACCCATTCACTTAGTTTTTTCTAATTTAAGGGGAAAAAAGAAGATTTAAAAAAAAAATAAAAAATAAAGTCTTTTTTTTTATTTTGTGTTGACATTGGTATTTATGCCTTATATATAGAATGCTGCTTTTTGTGGAAAAATGAAAAAAAATAAACAACAAAGGTTTCACAGATAGTTTGAGTTGTTTTTCTCAAATTGTGGCATTTAGGCTAAAATGAGCCAATGTGCAAAATTTCATTTCAATGATTTTAGCTATTACTGATAAATCAATTAGTCATGAAAGTTTTTGCTTATGATATAGATTAGTCTAATAATGTACTATAAGGTCTTAAACAATATTATCCCTAATAAATCATATATTTATGTTACAGTTATGTTCTAAACTCTTTTTCATTGAATAAAATTGACTTTTTTTTTTTCCACATGGCCAGAGTGGAAAGACTACTGAAGGTGTTGATAAGTTCCCTAGTAACCCCACACAATTCATGGATGACAGTCAAGTGATAGTAGCAGACGACTCACTCCTACACATGGATCCAGAAGGAGGCACTCAAATCCAAGAATCTTCAGCTCTTGAATATGAAGCGGAGAGTGAGAGCGACCAACAAGAGCAGGACAGTGAGGACAATCCAGACGAAAGCAACGATGACTTCTAGTTTTTGGATTTCTAAAAGATAAATTATAGTAGTATCATTTTTTCCACAGGATCACTGATCTCTCTCTTGGTACATATATAGAGTCTAAGCAATGAGGATATTTGTTTACAGATATAAGGATTTCCTAGTTGTATAAGATAAGGCATTCTCTTTGATTGTGAATATTAAAGATAAGTGCAGTCACATGACAATTCAAACCTTTTTGTGACCTGCACATTTTCCAACATCTGATGCAGACACAGCAGTTGTGTAAATTAACAGAAGACTTAAATAGATCTGACATTTTTAATTATTATTATAATTTTGTATAAATGCCTTTAATGTAATTTCATTAATTCATTCTCCACAAAGTTGCATTAGAATGGTAGAAAAGTTTGTCTGCATGCAATTGAAATAGGATTTATTTTAAAAGATTAAGGTGTGACTTTTATGTAGCATCATTTATATAATTCAGTACTCAGGACATACAGTTTTATGTAGATATTTTTTTTTATAGTTCAGTTCTGAGGATATAAAGTTTTCGAACCAGATTCTTTTTACCAAATGCTGAACACAAGAAATTAAAATTTTTGTTGTTTTAGTTTTTTTAAATGTATTTATGTAATTTTTTTTTGTCTCACCCATTACAGTATTACATTTTAAATTATGTATTGAACTCATTGAATTAACTTATGAACTAATTTATAAATGTGAAAGTTTTTATGATATATAAAAGTGGAAATAAATTTAAGAGCTCGAACAAGTTATTTTTTTTATGAACAAAACCAGATTGGTAGAGATCTCTGTACTAATAATATATTCTCTTTTAAAAAATTTTGTTTTAAATTTATTTTTTATTGATTGTAATATAAAAAAAAAAAACAACCTTTGACACACAAAAAAATAGAAGACTACTATATTCAAATTATATGTTATTGAGTTGCTAATCATAATCTGATCATAAACTACATCACATAAATATTTTGTTTAATGACTATGCAAATGCTCACAAAGCCTTTGTTAAAAAAGATTGATGTGAAAGTTAAGAGAAAATTGCCCTTTATTTGTTATGGAGGGATACTGTAGACTCTACAGAAGATCTAAGCTTAAAATTCAAACAAATTATTCAAATGAGTGATCTGCAAAGTGAAGCGAAAAAATTTTCTTTCGTATGTCACAAATAGTCAACACTATTCTTCACATATTCTAATTACTTCATAATGATGTCTGACAATTTGGTTCAATACTTGTACCATTCAACTCAATCAAATATTTTTTTCTACATTTTTGTATATATACTTCTTTATTTCTTTTTTTGATACACTTTGTAACTGCTAACTGACCTTAGATCATTTTTTCCATTTTTTTTTTTTTAATTTTTATAACAGATTGAACATTTCTCAAATAGAAACTTCCCCAAAAATGTTGTTTTTGTTGTGCTATAGAAATCAAATATAGACTGTTCACTGACTTATTTAACTTTTTTTTTTATAATTTGTTTATAAGTTTCTATAAGTTGATGTCACCTGCTGCCAACTATTATTACTTTTGTTGTTTCCAGCTTAGACTTTGCTAATACACTTGTATGTAACATGTACATTCCATGTAATTATTTTTTTTTTTTTTCAATTAAAAGGGAAATAAAAGTTGAGCTAACCTTTGAAGGTGTTTCCCTTTTTTAATTCTTAGTGAAGAAATAGTGAGTGTATTATAGTGTGTAGTTGTTTTGTAAGAGGATTATTTTGTCTGATATCTTAGCGAGTGGAGATGAATTGGTCACATCCTTAGAAAAGATACCAACAGCAGAGCTAGACTGGCCTAAGAGTGGAACCCCCAGGGCACAAAGCGTAGAGGAAGACCTAAAAGAACCTGGTGACGCAGTGTATAGACAAAGCCGAGAGGACACCAAAGAGTTGGGAAACCATAAAAAAAAAACTAGCAAGAGACCGTGGAGGGTGTCATGTTTTTACTGAGACCTTATGTTCAATGAATGGGGCGTGGTGGTCGAACGGTTAAGCACTTGGCTTCCAAACCTGAGGTCCTGGGTTCGAACCTTGGTGAAGAATGAGATTTTGAATTTTGGGAATTTTAGGGCGTCCCTGAGTCCATCCAACTCTAATGGGTACCTGACTTTAGTTGGGGAATGTAAAGGCGGTTGGTCGTTGTGCTGGCCACATAACACCCTGCTCGTATAACCTTTGGCCAAAGAAACAGGTGATCTTAACATCATCTGCCCCATAGATCGCAAGGTCTGAAGGGGGACACTTTTTTACACACTTATGTTCAATGAGGAATGCAAAAGAAAGATGCTGATTTGGTCTGATGATCTACCTTTACCTATCACTTAGTCAGTTGGGGCACCAAACATGACTCATCAACCATCTTTCTCCATTCCTCTGTGTCTTTTGCCTTAGTTTGAACCTCTTTCAATGGCATGCCCGTCCTTTCTTTAATGTTTAGTATCTGATTATACTCTGACTTTGAAACACAGATTTCTAAGTATTATGGACTCCTTCAGTTACAAAGCCACTATGGATCATTTCATAGAAATGAGATGAATGCCTGGGCATTAACTATGATTAGAGCCTTGCCGTGCACACCCCAACCCCCCCTCTCTCCATGCAACTGATGTATGCTAAGCGACAGCAAGTGTAACACTGTGAACTGCAAGCTGCCTAAAAGTCACTAGCCCCTTTTTTTGTGTATTCCCTGAAGGCATCAGAGGTTTGAATCCATTGTCTTTGGAGACAGGAGGAGCCATATGTTAACATACACAATAGAACATGGTTTAGAGAACATTTTCCTAGTAGTATTTTGTAACAGAAAAATATTTTATTTTTTTTAAAGATTTTTTGTTTCTACAGTGATTGAAGAATTCCTTAATATTAAAACAATGATTTTACAGAAGAGGTGAAACAATGTTAGACTTGTGAATTCTTTGTACTCTCATTCATCATCTTGATCAAGTTATTCTAAGTCTTCGGCTTAAGTAATATTATTGAGCTTATTAATTATTCCTTTTCTTTTTACCAACTTTAAGAGATACTTAAATAGTACTTAAACAACACTCCCCCCCTCTCTTTTTTCAGTAGAATAGACATCACTAGGACCCAGCTTGGCAAGACATTGACTCTCAAGTGTGTTGTCCCTTTGTCTTTTTTTTTTCATTTTTTTTTTTAAATTGTGTTGTTAGAAATATGGAATGAATGATTCTTAATATTTTTCAAACAATAAAAAAATTTTCAAACATAATTTTTTTAAATTTACATTATAATGATAGAGAAACACACCGTGTGAGTTTTTTTTATAAACTCTGTAATAATTAGATATTTCATAGCAACAAAAAAATACTTAGAAATACATAGTCAATCTCATAGCAACAAAAAAAACACTAGGCCCACAACATTGTCTATACATCTAAACTATGATGTACAAAATATCAAATCAGTCCATTAAAAAAACTTACAAAAAATTAAAAAAATGGCAAGTTAAAAGTAATACTTACAGGACATATACATACATTTATTTCATTATGTGAAGATTAAGAAACAGTTCAGCATATCACATGACTACACAAACCCAGTTGTGACTTAGATATTTTGCCACTTCTAAAGCAGACAAAGCTGGGTGGTCTATTTCAATGTGTCTCCTGTCCATTCTTTGTTAAGGGCTTTGTAACAACAGGGCAAGCTTACATGTTTATTTAATCCTACATTGGACTATTTCGTCTGCTTAGAGTACTAAATGATTTAGGTCTCTCTCGAGCAACACATTCCACTGGTCATTCTCTCTTAACACAAAGAGTCTCTCACTGATGACCGCCTGGTTTGGGCGACTTGCACGATGGACTGTCCCATTCTGACTTATCTTTGGTCCCGGGTTCAAACCCTGCCTGCTCCAATCCCCCGTCGTCCTGCGGGAGGTTTGGACTAGAAAGTAAACTATCTTCAACTCTGAAGGAACACCCGAAACATTGTAAAACAATTTTACAAACACATTTACTATTTACATATTAACAACTTACACAGCCCATACTATTTGTAAGAATGTACAACTTTTGGCTAAGTGACATTCCATCATTAAAGTACATTTTACATGTAATTTAACAAAAAATTTAACTTTTAGTTACCCGAATAAAATGCCGAATTGTTATTGTATAAGTCTCATAATTTAATCTATAAGCATATACAACCACCTTGTAGCATAAAGACAACAACATTGTGTACAGGCTTGTACAGCCAAGAACTACTGAATGACCAAACATCCTTTTTTTTTTCATGCTATTTAAATATGACCTGGTCGAGTTGTTTACAAATTAAGGATTTACATTTCGAAAAATAAACGAAACAACAAATTTTAAATTTTGTATCATCCGGACATCCTCTTAACCACTTAAGAAACATTGTATAATATCTACTGGGCATTTTTTCTTTTTTTCTCTATACTAGAGTCTGGACATTTCAGAATAATAATATGGCCGTCAGGCGTTATTGATGGTAATGTATTACTTATAATTATGTAATCTATGAAGTAAAAAAGCGAATGTCGTTTTGTATTTGCCAAACAACAACAAAAAAAAAACTATAATGCACATTAAATTACGTTAAAGAGTTTGAAAATTTTAAAATAGGTGTCATTAATTTTCTTAAGAGTTTAACAATGTCATTTAGATATTATAATTCACTACAAGCACACATATCTGGATATAGATCTAATTGTTTAGCCCATTATCTAATGTTATAAAACCAAAATTGTGAAGTTAAATGGAATTAAATTTCGTAGGCATCAGGATATTTCTGACAGAAAGCCGAAAGATCTCTTGCAGTTGGACGTTGATCCGGGTCTCTGTTACAGCATTTTGTCAGCATCGATTTCACGTCTGGCTTTAAAATATTGCCATGCTCCATTTTTGGCTTCAATCCCTTCTCCCCAACTTGCTTCTGAAGCTGTATGAGATTCAAGCCTTCAAATGGAATCTCTTGCAGCAGAACTTCGATAATCGTGAGTCCCAGGGAATAAACATCCGCTTTCATCATCGCGTCAGCCTTCAGCAGCTCGCCACGAAGGACTTCAGGAGCTGAGTATTTCGGCGTGCCAATGTTCTTCACGGCGTCAGAAAGGGACGAGCTGCTTTCCGAGTCCGACTTCATGAAGCTCAGACCAAAGTCTGTAAGTTTGGCGATCAAGGGGAAACGTTTGTCTGTCGTCTTATCTCCAGGGATGTTGTTGAGTAGCACGTTGTTGGACTTGATATCGCAATGGGCAATTTCTTTGCTGTGGAGATAAGACAGCCCTCTAGCAACATCCCTCATGATTGAAGATCTGTCGCCTTGTGAAATATCAATCTGGAAATATTTGTACATCACTTATAATGCTCGAATGTTAAAATAAAGTTTTTTTATATTTTTATATGTGTATATGGACATTGAAGTAAATATCCTTTAGAGACTCTGTACAGGGATAGGTTACAGTCGGCTACACCATTCGCAAGCAGGCATCGAACATAAGAAAGCCCCACCTAAAACCCGAAATGAAAAAGGAAGAGGCGAAAGCCCAGAAATACTGTCACAAGCTTCTCCAGAATCTTTTAGCCGGGGCATTAGACGCCAGCCTCGCTTTGAGCTATACCTTTCAACCAATCGGATTCATGCATCTAGGTCACGTTATCTCTGCACAAATGTCCAAGTCTAAAAATAACCTACTTCTTTGTTAGCCGGGAGAAGTGACCTTGAATTACAGATAAACAAGTTGTTTATGTGACAAATACATATATGATTTGGAAGCAGATGCCAAGCAGTTGGGAAAGACAAAGAGACAGTTGGAGAGACTCGCTCAGAACCGTGATGTTTAGAGGAAGTTGGTTGTTGACCTATAGCCTACCCCAGAAGGGACAACAGGCAAATATAAAAGAGATGAGATAAGGCCCGTTTTTTTATTTTCTGAAATAAAATCGTAAAAACTTTTAATCATTACCTGGTGGAAGATATTTTGGACGGTAGGCCTAATAGAGAATACAGGAATGCTTAAGTCTGGGCAAGTCCGTCCTGCTATTTAGCGACGGGTTAATACAGAGGAAATTACTTTTTCTCCCCCCCCCCTCTTTTTTTTTTATTTACGTGGAGTTACTCTAGTTCGACTTAAAATAAAATACTTAGAAATAAAATAGTGATCTCTCCGTGACTTCTTAGCTACAATGGTTAAGCCGGCCCTGCTATTTAGTAACTGGTGAGTATTACTTGTTCTCCCTCCCCCCCCCCTTTTTTTTCGCCCCTTAAGTTACGTGAGGTAACTCTGGTCCGACTTGCAGAAATAAGAGTCCAAACTGTTAAGCCGTGAACTCCGTGAAGAGAATTATATAGACTATAGAGAGAAGGCATTTTTTTTTGGCACATCGGCACAATTTAGGCCATGTCGTGCCCATAATACCTCAATGGTTACATCCAGGGACGGACTGGCTATATGGGCAAACGGGCAAATGCCCGGTGGGTCGGTACCAAATGGGCCGGTCTGGTCACGACCAAAGAAAAAAAAAAGTGACAGCAGCAAGACACGGAGGCCCAACCAAGTTTTCTTGTATTTTTATTTTTCAATTATTTTTCTTTTCAAATTCAACAAAAATATAAAAGGACCTCACAGCGCTTCCCCAGACTCTCTGTCCTTGGTGGTGTGTACTGTCTTTCCACTAATTAAAAGAATAACCTATTCTAGGCTAAAAAAACGTCCGAATGAAAGATCAGAATTTATTGAAGATTAATTACATACATATACATTGCAAAAGGGGGGGGGCGGCAGAAAACAATCCCCCCACCGAAAACATCCTGGCTACGCCCATGATAAATCATGCAATTCGTTTGTGGGTCGGTTTTTATGGTAATGCCCGGACCGATTTTGATACCCAGTCCGCCCCTGGTCACATCCCCTTTATAGGTCAAGTGCTAAAAGTTATTAAACATGAGTTATAACCATAGACATAAATAAATATAGACTGGCCAATAAGAGAGTTTTATGAAGCGAAAATTTGTGAATTGTGTGTACTTTATTTTATGTCTAAAAATTTTGTTTAATCTCTAAGACTAAAGATCATGCAATTGTGAAGATTGTTTGTAATTCGGAAATCCGAATAAAATAGATATACATATTTTCAAGTTACATGAAGTTACTTCTGTTTTCCAGTCTATATCTATTTATCTCTATGGTTATAACGTAATTTACTTCTGTTAAGTGAAGAGCTTCGTAGAGGCCTCGGTCCATGTATTCCATGACGATAGCCAGATGGGAAATCTCAGTGCATGCACCGAGGAACTGCACGATATTCTCATGGTCCAGCTGACAGTAGAGGGTGATCTCCCTTTCGAAATCTCGCAGCCTTCTCTTGGAGACGCTCTGATTTTTTAGGACTTTGACAGCAACCAGCTGACCTTCGACCCATTCCGCCAGGAACACGTTTCCGAAATTTCCGTTGCCGATTTTATTCTTGACTATCAAGTCGCTCCAGTTGATCACTTCGCCTTTGTAGTTCTTGATGACCTGCTTTGAAGTGTGTTGGTGCGCGTCCCAGGTTGTCTCGCATTCTTCCTCCAGCCACCGTCT
>JADKLZ010045620.1:12164-24338 GCA_021533235.1 Biomphalaria straminea
TTTTTTATAAGGAATATTTTTATGTTCTTAAGCTGATGCTGGAGAATCGACGCCTCCATGAGACTATAGAGGTGCTGGAGAAGTGTCAGCAGCCAAGTCACAGGCTCTTGGATGATGAGAGCTTCTTGGAGAGCATTGAGACTTCATTCAAACAGTTCCATGCCTTCATTGACATGCTGAAGGAGGCAGGGTGAGTTAACTCATGGGTTATTTGTGAAAAGCTGAATGTAGAAACATTTGTATTGAAAGTATCATTAGTTTGATTATCGAAAGTAAATATTGTTAACCTCTTTAAGGTTCTTATCAACTGAACTTTTTCATGTGACTGTAGAGTCGTATTTTGGAAGGACAAGTTGTCTTTTATTTGGCTTATTTTCTTTCCAAAGAAAAAGCAATTTTTTTTAATAGATTCTTGATTATAGTCTTATACTAAATACTTGATTTTATCTGTTTGCAATTGAACACCCTGCTTCATAAATGGGAGGTAAAAGCTGCAGGTAGTTGTACTGGCCTATTTAACATTGTAGACTTTTGCTACAGAAATAGTTCTTAAAGTGAAAACTTTTTTCTTTATTGTTCAAAAAGATGATTTTATTGATGGAGTAATTGAATGTGGCTTAATGCTGTTAGCTTTATTAAAATATGATTATATTTCAGTCATAATGTTATCCTGGTATTTCTTAACATTTAATAAGAATTAAGGTAGTAGGCCATTATCCCCTCCAAGTATCTCTTCATATCCTTAACTTCAACACTTGTCTTTGAAATCATGTTGTTTTTTTAACCCTTGACATTTTATTTTGTAATTTATATTTTGATCTTTTTGTTTCAAACATAAAAAAAAAACAATAAACCTGAATATGTGTAATTTTTTTCTCCGGTAGCCATCCATCTTTTGTTTCAGACCATGACTTCTTAAAATATTCTGTACTATATTGATTTAAAGTAATCAAATTGCATTTTTTGTTCTCAGCCTTGGTCAGCTAGTCACTATGGCCGGCCTTGACCAGTCCAAGATGCCCTTCAACCAAAGCCAGAAAACAGTCGAACCTGTCCTCAAGCAGCATAGCATTGGTAAAATCTCATCACCGCCATATGCCAATCTGCCAGCAGTAAGCTCTGAAGCCAGGCATCACCAAAAGCCCAATGGTCACTCTGTTCAGATGTCCAGAGACGTTCCCAAAGATCCCACAATGCAAAGTTCTATTTATGTTGATGAAAGTGGTATGTTAGTGGAAAGTTCATTTCAGCTATTCATTTTGTCTCTCATAAGTTTAATGTTTTACTGAAAAATTACAGTATTAAATTTGAAGTAATTTTTTTCTAAATGTCATTCAAAAGTTTGAGACAATAAAGAAAGAATTCTTTGGCTAAAAAAAATGTTCCCAATTAATAAAAACAATATTGTAGCATTTTTAACAGAGAAACTGGTTTGATACAATCCTTTCATTATTGTGAGTCAGATCAGCTGCTTGACAATCATAACCACATTCATTTTTTCCTGTGATCCTGTCTGTGGCACTGGCCATCAAAAAAGCTTCCTTTAGGTGTCTCATTCCGGGTAAAAATACCCAGAAATAATTTTGCTTTTTTAGGACAAATAATTGCTTTATTCTATGCATTGGAGAATGATTTCTTGTTGCTTTACCAGTAACCTTCTTTCTATTCTCTAGTCTCAAACCTGTTGTCATCAGTTTCTGTCTAAGCATAACTCGAAGATCTGATCTATAAAATTGTGAACATATAATATTAACATAAGATTTTTACAGAATTATCAAATTTTTACTACCTTTACTATTTTAACTGTGAATAGACCTTGCTTTTAATGATTTAACTGTATAGAATTTAGCCCTTTTTATATAAAGAGAGAGTGATCCTTGAAAGATTATGGGCACGACATGGCCTAAATTGTGCCGATGTGTCTAAACTTAAATTTGAAGCATTTTTTTTTTTTTATTATAGCTTTTATATAGCGCTACTTTCATGCTTATAGCATGCTCAGAGCGCTTTGGTCCAATCTCATTTGTGGACCAGTGGGGGGAGGGGGTATCTAGGAGTTGGTTTCCCGTGCTGCCTTTGGGCGCTCAGTAAACACAACTCTGCCCGAGTCGGGTGTCGAACCTCGAGCCCCCTTCTAGGTAGCCAAGCAAGCCAAGCTCAAGCCGCACTTAGCCTCTCGACCATGCATAACTAAATCATAAAATATCAAATCCATAAATCTTCATCCTTCTCTTCCAAGCAAGAACATAGTGTAATTCATGATGGTAGATCAAAAAATGTTCTACTACATTCTGTGTGGGAAGTGGGACTGGTTAGAGTAACCAGGATCTTTTAAAATAACTTAGTTGACCAGTAATGGTGTCCGTGAATTCCATCAGTCCAATGAATACTCTACCCTTCAATTGGAATTCAAAAGTGTTTACGCTGGTCGCAAAAAACTCCTGATTGTCATAGAAACTAAAATGAAAGTTTACATAATTTACTTACTCTGGATCAAAATCTCAGCCTATAAGATTAAGATTTAGGTATGGACGAACCCTTAACCACCTTCTCTGGCCATAAAGAATAAAACTTGACTGAAAGTGTTATGTTTGTCATCTTATAGAAATTTCAAATGTGAAAGATAAATTATTTGCTTAGTGGTTTGAACTTCATTGGGGATCACTGCCTCTAGTTTCATATAATTCTCTACATTTACATGAAGTTGAACTTGATTTAAAGAAAAAAAAAACTTAGAAAAATCACATCTTAGATTTGACCTATCAAAGTTTCATTGTGTGAAATAACTGCTCAATTTTCACCTTACTGTTTGTGATCTCAGAACTGGCCAGACAGGAAGCAGATGAGCTGTACTCCAGGCTTGTCAAAGAAACTAGAGGTGTCTTAAATCAAGACTCACAGTCTTCAGTCTGGACCAAACCAGGGGGCATAGCTAAGGTATGTCAACATTTTTGTGATCAGCTTTTAATCTATTAATAAAAACAAATAAGTATGTGCTCATTGAGTCTAGCTACAAGTCAAAATGTAGCAAGTGCTACCATAAATCTTTACCTTCACTAAGTCATGGACACATCACTTGTCATAGAAAGGCCAGAACACTGACCTGCAGCATCACAACTTGTGGGCAGTGGAGACCAATAACTCCTTGCCCAATCACAGGTGATTCTGGAAATATATATTCTTCCTCTTTTTTATCTCCTCTATCTTACTCTATCTCTCTTTCCTTCTCTCTCTCTCCCTCTTTTTCTCTCTCTCTCTCTCGCTCTGAAACCCCCCCCCCCCCCTTTCTTTTTGGCACCCTGCACATCAAAAAACTCTGCCATGTACACTTTTAACTTGAATGGTAGCTGTCTCCAGTTTCTCAATCGGTCTTTTTATTTCTCTCCTTCACTGTTTGTTTTGTTTTGTTTTTCTTTTTTTGCACTGATGCATTTTTGTCTTATATATTACTTTAAAAAAAGAAGGTAATTACTTTCTATGCTTTTCATGAATGTCAGTCCAGTCATGAATGTTAATCAATGACTTCAACTCTGCCAAGTCGTTGGTTTTCCTGGCTGATTCAGGCAACCCATTTCATTCTCTAATGGCACTATGAAAGTAGGAGCACTTTAACATATTTGTTATAGCGTAAGGAATAAGACATGTGCCTTCCTCCTTGGAACGACCCTTTATAACACCACCCGTGCCTACACAGTTTTTCTTTTATCGCCCCCCCCCCCCCATTTCCCTTGCACAACACAAAACTTAGTATTGAATACAATATTTGACTTTTCAGTTCAATATTAAAATATTGAAAAGAATTTATTTTCATTTTTTCCCCACCCCCCCACGTACCAAAGAAACAACAAATTTACATCAAAAAACACATTTACATACTTTTAATAGACCTTTATATTTAGTTTTTTTTTTGTCTTTGAGAAAGAAATGAAAATATTAACTTGCTGTTATTAGTGTTTGAAGTGTCCAATATGCTGAGTTAGCAAAGAAATGTAGATTTTATTTTGTTTTTATAAACTTGGTACAAACCCATTCACTTAGTTTTTTCTAATTTAAGGGGAAAAAAGAAGATTTAAAAAAAAAATAAAAAATAAAGTCTTTTTTTTTATTTTGTGTTGACATTGGTATTTATGCCTTATATATAGAATGCTGCTTTTTGTGGAAAAATGAAAAAAAATAAACAACAAAGGTTTCACAGATAGTTTGAGTTGTTTTTCTCAAATTGTGGCATTTAGGCTAAAATGAGCCAATGTGCAAAATTTCATTTCAATGATTTTAGCTATTACTGATAAATCAATTAGTCATGAAAGTTTTTGCTTATGATATAGATTAGTCTAATAATGTACTATAAGGTCTTAAACAATATTATCCCTAATAAATCATATATTTATGTTACAGTTATGTTCTAAACTCTTTTTCATTGAATAAAATTGACTTTTTTTTTTTCCACATGGCCAGAGTGGAAAGACTACTGAAGGTGTTGATAAGTTCCCTAGTAACCCCACACAGTTCATGGATGACAGTCAGGTGATAGTAGCAGACGACTCACTCCTACACATGGATCCAGAAGGAGGCACTCAAATCCAAGAATCTTCAGCTCTTGAATATGAAGCGGAGAGTGAGAGCGACCAACAAGAGCAGGACAGTGAGGACAATCCAGACGAAAGCAACGATGACTTCTAGTTTTTAGATTTCTAAAAGATAAATTATAGTATCATTTTTTTCCACAGGATCACTGATCTCTCTCTTGGTACATATATAGAGCCTAAGCAATGAGGATATTTGTTTACAGATATAAGGATTTCATAGTTGTATAAGATAAGGCATTCTCTTTGATTGTGAATATTAAAGATAAGTGCAGTCACATGACAATTCAAACCTTTTTGTGACCTGCACATTTTCCAACATCTGATGCAGACACAGCAGTTGTGTAAATTAACAGAAGACTTAAATAGATCTGACATTTTTAATTATTATTATAATTTTGTATAAATGCCTTTAATGTAATTTCATTAATTCATTCTCCACAAAGTTGCATTAGAATGGTAGAAAAGTTTGTCTGCATGCAATTGAAATAGGATTTATTTTAAAAGATTAAGGTGTGACTTTTATGTAGCATCATTTATATAATTCAGTACTCAGGACATACAGTTTTATGTAGATATTTTTTTTTATAGTTCAGTTCTGAGGATATAAAGTTTTCGAACCAGATTCTTTTTACCAAATGCTGAACACAAGAAATTAAAATTTTTGTTGTTTTAGTTTTTTTAAATGTATTTATGTAATTTTTTTTTGTCTCACCCATTACAGTATTACATTTTAAATTATGTATTGAACTCATTGAATTAACTTATGAACTAATTTATAAATGTGAAAGTTTTTATGATATATAAAAGTGGAAATAAATTTAAGAGCTCGAACAAGTTATTTTTTTTATGAACAAAACCAGATTGGTAGAGATCTCTGTACTAATAATATATTCTCTTTTAAAAAATTTTGTTTTAAATTTATTTTTTATTGATTGTAATATAAAAAAAAAAAACAACCTTTGACACACAAAAAAATAGAAGACTACTATATTCAAATTATATGTTATTGAGTTGCTAATCATAATCTGATCATAAACTACATCACATAAATATTTTGTTTAATGACTATGCAAATGCTCACAAAGCCTTTGTTAAAAAAGATTGATGTGAAAGTTAAGAGAAAATTGCCCTTTATTTGTTATGGAGGGATACTGTAGACTCTACAGAAGATCTAAGCTTAAAATTCAAACAAATTATTCGAATGAGTGATCTGCAAAGTGAAGTGAAAAAATTTTCTTTCGTATGTCACAAATAGTCAACACTATTCTTCACATATTCTAATTACTTCATAATGATGTCTGACAATTTGGTTCAATACTTGTACCATTCAACTCAATCAAATATTTTTTTCTACATTTTTGTATATATACTTCTTTATTTCTTTTTTTGATACACTTTGTAACTGCTGACTGACCTTAGATCATTTTTTCCATTTTTTTTTTTTTCAATTGTTATAACAGTTTGAACATTTCTCAAATAGAAACTTCCCCAAAAATTTTGTTTTTTTGTGCTACAGAAATCAAATATAGACTGTTCTCTGACTTATTCAACTTTTTTTTTTATAATTTGTTTATAAAACTCTATTATCAGAAGTCAACTTTTGCCAACTATTATTACTTTTGTTGTTTCCAACTTAGACTTTGCTAATACACTTGTATGTAACATGTACATTCCATGTAATTATTTTTTTTTTTCAATTAAAAGGGAAATAAAAGTTGAGCTAACCTTTGAAGGTGTTTCCCTTTTTTAATTCTCAGTGAAGAAATAGTGAGTGTATTATAGTGTGTAGTTGTTTTGTAAGAGGATTATTTTGTCTGATATCTTAGCGAGTGGAGATGAATTGGTCACATCCTTAGAAAAGATACCAACAGCAGAGCTAGACTGGCTTTAGAGTGGAACCCCCAGGGCACAAAGCATAGAGGAAGACCTAAAAGAACCTGGTGACGCAGTGTATAGACAAAGCCGAGAGGACACTAAAGAGTTGGAAAACCATAAAAAAAAACTAGCAAGAGACATTGGAGAGTGGCATGTTTTTACTGAGACCTTATGTTCAATGAGGGGGGCATGGTGGTTGAATGGTTAAGCACTTGGCCTCCAAACCTGAGGTCCTGGGTTCGAACCTTTGTGAAGATTGAGATTTTGAATTTTGGGAATTTTAGGGCGCCCCTGAGTCCATTCTACTCTAATGGGTACCTGACTTTAGTTGGGGAATGTAAAGGCGGTTGGTCGTTGTGCTGGCCACGTAACACCCTGCTCGTATAACTGTTGGCCAAAGAAACAGACGATCTTAACATCATCTGCCCCATAGATCGCAAGGTCTGAAGGGGGACACTTTTTTACACACTTATGTTCAATGAGGAATGCAAAAGAAAGATGCTGATTTGGTCTGATGATCTACCTTTACCTATCACTTAGTCAGTTGGGGCACCAAACATGACTCATTAACCATCTTTCTCCATTTCTCTGTGTCTTTTGCCTTAGTTTGAGCCTCTTTCAATGGCATGCCCGCCCTTTCTTTAATGTTTAATATCTGATTATACTCTGACTTTGAAACACAGATTTCTAAGTATTATGGACTCCTTCAGTTACAAAGCCACTATGGATCATTTCATAGAAATGAGATGAATGCCTGGGCATTAACTATGATTGGAGCCATGCCGTGCACACCGTAAGCCCCCTCTCTCTCCATGCAACTGGTGTATGCTAAGCGAGGAGCCATATGTTAACATACACAGTAGAACATGGTTTAGAGAATATTTTCCTAGTAGTATTTTGTAACAGAAAAATATTTTCTTTTTTAAAGATTTTTTGTTTCTACAGTGATTGAAGAATTCCTTAATATTAAAACAATGATTTAACAGAAGAAGTGAAACAATGTTAGACTTGTGAATTCTTTGTACTCTCATTCATCATCTTGATCAAGTCATTCTAAGTCTTCGGCTTAAGTAATATTATTGAGCTTATTAATTATTCATTTTCTTTTTACCAACTTTAAGAGATACTTAAATAGTACTTAAACAACACTCCCCCCTCCCTTTTTTCGTATAATAAAAAAACTACTTGTCCAGTGAGTAGAATTGACATCACTAGGACCCAGCTTGGAAAGACGTTGACTCTCAAGTGTGTCGTCCCTTTGTCTTTTTTTTTATTTTTTTTTTTAAATTGTGTTGTTAGAAATATGGAATGAATAATTCTTAATATTTTTCAAACAATAAAAAAATTTTCAAACATAATTTTTTTAAATTTACATTATAATGATAGAGAAACACACCGTGTGAGTTTTTTATAAACTCTGTAATAATTAGATATTTCATAGCAACAAAAAAATACTTAGAAATACATAGTCAATCTCATAGCAACAAAAAAACACTAGGCCCACAACATTGTCTATACATCTAAACTATGATGTACAAAATATCAAATCAGTCCATTAAAAAAACTTACAAAAAATTAAAAAAATGGCAAGTTAAAAGTAATACTTACAGGACATATACATACATTTATTTCATTATGTGAAGATTAAGAAACAGTTCAGCATATCACATGACTACACAAACCCAGTTGTGACTTAGATATTTTGCCACTTCTAAAGCAGACAAAGCTGGGTGGTCTATTTCAATGTGTCTCCTGTC
Organism: Biomphalaria straminea; assembly: GCA_021533235.1. Taxonomy (NCBI): domain Eukaryota; kingdom Metazoa; phylum Mollusca; class Gastropoda; family Planorbidae; genus Biomphalaria; species Biomphalaria straminea. Next base: position 20,383 of record JADKLZ010045620.1, read on the forward strand.
CATTCTTTGTTAAGGGCTTTGTAACAACAGGGCATGCTTACATGTTTATTTAATCCTACATTGGACTATTTCGTCTGCTTAGAGTACTAAATGATTTAGGTCTCTCTCGAGCAACACATTCCACTGGTCATTCTCTCTTAACTCAAAGAGTCTCTCACTGATGACCGCCTGGTTTGGGCGACTTGCACGATGGACTGTCCCATTCTGACTTATCTTTGGTCCCGGGTTCAAACCCTGCCTGCTCCAATCCCCCGTCGTCCTGCGGGAGGTTTGGACTAGAAAGTAAACTATCTTCAACTCTGAAGGAACACCCGAAACATTGTAAAACAATTTTACAAACACATTTACTATTTACATATTAACAACTTACACAGCCCATACTATTTGTAAGAATGTACAACTAATGGCTAAGTGACATTCCATCATTAAAGTACATTTTACATGTAATTTAACAAAAAATTTAACTTTTAGTTACCCGAATAAAATGCCGAATTGTTATTGTATAAGTCTCATAATTTAATCTATAAGCATATACAACCACCTTGTAGCATAAAGACAACAACATTGTGTACAGGCTTGTACAGCCAAGAACTACTGAATGACCAAACATCCTTTTTTTTTTCATGCTATTTAAATATGACCTGGTCGAGTTGTTTACAAATTAAGGATTTACATTTCGAAAAATAAACGAAACAACAAATTTTAAATTTTGTATCATCCGGACATCCTCTTAACCACTTAAGAAACATTGTATAATATCTACTGGGCATTTTTTCTTTTTTTCTCTATACTAGAGTCTGGACATTTCAGAATAATAATATGGCCGTCAGGCGTTATTGATGGTAATGTATTACTTATAATTATGTAATCTATGAAGTAAAAAAGCGAATGTCGTTTTGTATTTGCCAAACAACAACAAAAAAAAAACTATAATGCACATTAAATTACGTTAAAGAGTTTGAAAATTTTAAAATAGGTGTCATTAATTTTCTTAAGAGTTTAACAATGTCATTTAGATATTATAATTCACTACAAGCACACATATCTGGATATAGATCTAATTGTTTAGCCCATTATCTAATGTTATAAAACCAAAATTGTGAAGTTAAATGGAATTAAATTTCGTAGGCATCAGGATATTTCTGACAGAAAGCCGAAAGATCTCTTGCAGTTGGACGTTGATCCGGGTCTCTGTTACAGCATTTTGTCAGCATCGATTTCACGTCTGGCTTTAAAATATTGCCATGCTCCATTTTTGGCTTCAATCCCTTCTCCCCAACTTGCTTCTGAAGCTGTATGAGATTCAAGCCTTCAAATGGAATCTCTTGCAGCAGAACTTCGATAATCGTGAGTCCCAGGGAATAAACATCCGCTTTCATCATCGCGTCAGCCTTCAGCAGCTCGCCACGAAGGACTTCAGGAGCTGAGTATTTCGGCGTGCCAATGTTCTTCACGGCGTCAGAAAGGGACGAGCTGCTTTCCGAGTCCGACTTCATGAAGCTCAGACCAAAGTCTGTAAGTTTGGCGATCAAGGGGAAACGTTTGTCTGTCGTCTTATCTCCAGGGATGTTGTTGAGTAGCACGTTGTTGGACTTGATATCGCAATGGGCAATTTCTTTGCTGTGGAGATAAGACAGCCCTCTAGCAACATCCCTCATGATTGAAGATCTGTCGCCTTGTGAAATATCAATCTGGAAATATTTGTACATCACTTATAATGCTCGAATGTTAAAATAAAGTTTTTTTATATTTTTATATGTGTATATGGACATTGAAGTAAATATCCTTTAGAGACTCTGTACAGGGATAGGTTACAGTCGGCTACACCATTCGCAAGCAGGCATCGAACATAAGAAAGCCCCACCTAAAACCCGAAATGAAAAAGGAAGAGGCGAAAGCCCAGAAATACTGTCACAAGCTTCTCCAGAATCTTTTAGCCGGGGCATTAGACGCCAGCCTCGCTTTGAGCTATACCTTTCAACCAATCGGATTCATGCATCTAGGTCACGTTATCTCTGCACAAATGTCCAAGTCTAAAAATAACCTACTTCTTTGTTAGCCGGGAGAAGTGACCTTGAATTACAGATAAACAAGTTGTTTATGTGACAAATACATATATGATTTGGAAGCAGATGCCAAGCAGTTGGGAAAGACAAAGAGACAGTTGGAGAGACTCGCTCAGAACCGTGATGTTTAGAGGAAGTTGGTTGTTGACCTATAGCCTACCCCAGAAGGGACAACAGGCAAATATAAAAGAGATGAGATAAGGCCCGTTTTTTTATTTTCTGAAATAAAATCGTAAAAACTTTTAATCATTACCTGGTGGAAGATATTTTGGACGGTAGGCCTAATAGAGAATACAGGAATGCTTAAGTCTGGGCAAGTCCGTCCTGCTATTTAGCGACGGGTTAATACAGAGGAAATTACTTTTTCTCCCCCCCCCCTCTTTTTTTTTTATTTACGTGGAGTTACTCTAGTTCGACTTAAAATAAAATACTTAGAAATAAAATAGTGATCTCTCCGTGACTTCTTAGCTACAATGGTTAAGCCGGCCCTGCTATTTAGTAACTGGTGAGTATTACTTGTTCTCCCTCCCCCCCCCCTTTTTTTTCGCCCCTTAAGTTACGTGAGGTAACTCTGGTCCGACTTGCAGAAATAAGAGTTATCTTTCCTTTACTTCTTAGTGTCCAAACTGTTGAGCCGTGTAAAGGATTATATAGACTATAGAGAGAAGGCATTTTTTATTTGGCACATCGGCACAATTTAGGCCATGTCGGCACAATTTAGGCCATGTCGTGCACATAATACCTCAATGGTCACATCCAGGGCAAACGGGCAAATGCCCGGTGGGCCGGTACCAAATGGGCCGGTCTGGTCGCGACCAAAGAAAAAAAAAAGTGACAGCAGCAAGACACGGAGGCCCAACCAAGTTTTCTTGTATTTTTATTTTTCAATTATTTTTCTTTTCAAATTCAACAAAAATATAAAAGGACCTCACAGCGCTCCCCCAGACTCTCTGTCCTTGGTGGTGTGTATTGTCTTTCCACTAATTAAAAGTAGAACCTATTCTAGGCTAAAAAAAAAAACGTCCGAATGAAAGGTCAGAATTTATTGAAGATTAATTACAAACATATATATTGCAAAAGGGAGGGGGCGGCAGAAAACAATCCCCCCACCGAAAACATCCTGGCTACGCCCATGATAAATCATGCAATTCGTTTGTGGGTCGGTTTTTATGGTAATGCCCGGACCGATTTTGATACCCAGTCCGCCCCTGGTCACATCCCCTTTATAGGTCAAGTGCTAAAAGTTATTAAACATAAGTTATAACCATAGACAAATAAATATAGACTGGCCAATAAGAGAGTTTTATGAAGCGAAAATGTGTAAATTGTGTATACTTTATTTTATGTCTAAAAATTTTGTTTAATCTCTAAGACTAAAGATCATGCAATTGTTGCGATTATTATAAATTCGGAAATCCGAATAAAATAGATATACATGTTTTCAAGTTACATGAAGTTACTTCTGTTTTCCAGTCTATATCTATTTATCTCTATGGTTATAACGTAATTTACTTCTGTTAAGTGAAGAGCTTCGTAGAGGCCTCGGTCCATGTATTCCATGACGATAGCCAGATGGGAAATCTCAGTGCACGCACCGAGGAACTGCACGATGTTCTCATGGTCCAGCTGACAGTAGAGGGTGATCTCCCTTTCGAAATCTCGCAGCCTTCTCTTGGAGACGCTCTGATTTTTGAGGACTTTGACAGCAACCAGCTGACCTTCGACCCATTCCGCCAGGAACACGTTTCCGAAATTTCCGTTGCCGATTTTATTCCTGACTATCAAGTCGCTCCAGTTGATCACTTCGCCTTTGTAGTTCTTGATGACCTGCTTTGAAGTGTGCTGGTGCGCGTCCCAGGTTGTCTCGCATTCTTCCTCCAGCCACCGTCT
>JADKLZ010045622.1:0-20266 GCA_021533235.1 Biomphalaria straminea
GCGAAGCGGTATTGCTGTAAACATCGGGGGATATGACTTAATGAATGCAAGTTACTGTTGAATATTCATCCCGCTGTAAAAGTAGTTTGATGACTTTATTCTAGTTACAATCTTTAATGTAAACAAAATGTCAGACCCCATGCTTCCTGTGCTTGACCAATCGGCTCGAGACAATTATTATATGCTTATGATTTATCTAATATATATATATATATATATATATAATTGAAAGAAAGGAGTATGTATGTCCCGCATAGAAATCAATACCATTTGACATTTTTTTATAAAACTTGGCATAAATATTCCTTAGATCATGGCGGAGACCTTAGTGCTTGTTTGATGTCCAAACGAGGAGGGCTGCGCTAAAAATAAAATAAAATACCTAATTGCATCTCAATTTAAGAATGAAACTTTCGAACTGATCGGGTAAATCCCTTTTTTTTTTACAGTATTTTATATTTGCTATGAATATGTTGGCTGAACGGTGTCGCGACCCTTTTTATGTCTCTTGCTTTCTCTAAATGACCCTCTTCCACTTCTCCTTGATCACAACCCCATTTTACCTTAATCTCTAATATATGTTTTAGTAATATTACACTGGCTCTATTCTCTATTGATGATTCTCACTATTTGCGCGTGTCTGCTTTCTCTGCATGATTATTAGATGTGTATTAATTTAACTAATAACAATGTCACAACACCAATGACCACAAATTGAATTCATAAATTCAAACTCTAATTAAAACTATAAATTTAATATGGTAAATAGGACATTGATGGCCACTTTAAAATAATGTAGCAAATGTAATGATTGATTAATTATCTACTCTATGACAGCATTTATGATGAATGATAAAATAACACATAAGAAATACATGTAGAATGAATAGCATAAAACAGCAAGAGAAATAGTTTTTCACCCATGCTCAGCCAGACCAACCAGTTCCCTCCTCAATGCACGCTCCTGGATCCGGCATCGCAAGGCCACATGAGTTCAACATATGTTGTCTATCTGTCATTTGTGTAGACCATCGTCTGTCGCTCATTTTGTAGCTTCTATCTAGTGTTGTCACTGATTCCCATCATAAACTACACGGGCTATCTCTAATGACTGTCACTGACTCAAAGACTGTCGCCAACTTAGACTGCCGCTTACTCAGACTAGGACTGTCACTACGACACAGACTGTCACTCTAAATAAAGAAATAATCAAAATATCGCTAACAACTAGCTAAAACGCCATTCTATTTATTCTTAATCAACTAACAATCAACTAACATCTAAATCTAGATATATAACTAAATAAAAACATTTCTTCTTACCCTGGTCCCTTAGAAATAATTCCTACATGTTGTTTCTCGTAAACAACTCACACCTCTTGGAGCCAAGATCGCGAGCCAGCCTCGGCGACTTGCTCCCAATTTGTGTATGTGTCGTTCACCAGAAAACGCCTAGCACACGACACACGCCCCTGCTAGAACTACATGGCGCTGTGTCCCGAATGCCCCACAACTCTACCCTATATATGCGGAGACCCTAACCCATGCTTAAACTAACGCTATTAAATCTTCAGGTGTCTGTCCCACCTACGGGTATCGAGTCCCCTACACGCTATCCATCTAAATGTCACGCTATTTCTACCTTTTGTCTCTACTCTGTCAAGTCTGTCTGTGAGCAGTGAAAACACATACACAACAATTAACTTGCTCTCTCTCACACACACACATCTGTGACAAACGGGTAAACCCATTTCACACTGTATTTTTTTTATTTTCGTAACAAAATGAAAAAAACAAATGTGAAGAGAACATTGAATACCATTCCGCAATGATTGACCTAGATCTAGATCTAAATCCAATCCACTTTACCACTACTGCCCAAACTAAGTCCAGCAGGCCGATGGTCATATCCGGCTAGTTGATAATAAATGGGACAGATCCAGACCAATCGTTGTAGTAGGCCTCCACACTGACCCGCGGCGATTTAGACCAATAGCTCGCTGCCACGTCACTTGGCGTTGGTCTCGTTCTTATATGGACTTACTATGTTTGGGTTATGGTGAAATCGACTTGCGTGCAGCACTTGTTGGATGCCTCCAAAGTGTGATTGAAACTGTGTTGATTTCAGTGAGATGAATTACACTCGTTAAGCGTGTATTTTAAAAACATGTACTTGTTAATTACACTGCAACAGGTCAGCAAAAAAAAAATAGCGGGTGTTGTAGATAAAAAATATAACATATGGTTGCCTGGTCGAGCGGTTTGCACGCTGGACTGTTGTTTCGATTTACCGATGGTCCCGGGTTCAAACCCAGCCCGCTCCCATCCCCCGTCGTCCTGCGGGGGGTTTGGACTAGGAAGTAACTATCTTCAACTCTGAAGGAACATCCGAAACATGTAAAACATTTTACAAACAAACATTTTAACAACTGGTGGACATCATGGTCACTACAAAACACTAAGACCAAAAACTGCCTAAGCACAATATATGTGTTGGTGTCAGGAACACTAATGCTGAATGCCTTGTTTAACTCTTTCTCTCCGTAATTATTTACCACATTCTGGTGGAATCAACATTGGTATCGTCAGTTAGGAGAGAAAGAGTTAAGCCAATTCATTTTCAATTTATTTTCGTTTCTTATTTTATCTGTTTCCAATGCCTCTTTTTAAGTCACTCTTAAGGAGTGACTTTTTAAGGAGGTACTTTTTAAGGAGGGTGGGCGGACAGCTAATATCAAAAATCGCTCTAAAGATTTTCCTAAAAATTAAAACTGTTGATTTATATCGTTGGCCACATGGGATCAACTCTAGTTTGACTGTTATCATTTGTTTTTAAAAGTAAAAATAAATAAATGTTAATTTGACTAAAGACTAAATCTTGGTCTAGATCCTACATTGGTTTTGAAAGGACGATTGCGTTCTGACATTCGCGAATGTTCAGTCATTATTGATTCAAGAGATTACTGAATTATTGTTCAGGAAAGTTGTACGCATTGTCTTCTAAGTTTAGATCTAAAAACTTATCATTGGATTATTGAAAGATGTAATATATCTTTACATTCGGTTACCCAGGATACTTTCTCGGTGTGAATGGCGAAGCGGGTGGAGTAAAAAAAACTGTTTTGAAATCCAACATTCATTTTTTTTTTTAAGAAAGAGAAAAAACAATCGTTCAATAATTGTATAAATGATTTTTAATGTTGTTTTTTTTTTGTTTCCTGATACGTGACTGTTGCTAAAGTGTCCCTAAACTCCCCGTGCACATAAACTCGTCTCAAATTTCCCCGCCAAATCGACTTATCTACTAGACACTCTATAACTGTTGCGTTCTTACGAAATTTTACGATAACGAATGAATCGGCGACGATCAATCCATCAACCATTGGCACCGACTTTTCGCGCGGCTGATCACGTCGGCCTCTTGCTGCCACCTCGTTTGTCGTGATTCTGAACATTTTGTTCACCCCGTGTCCCCGGACAGGAATCAATCTCTTGACTCATTGCTCGATTACGAGGTTCCATGTCACAAATGCGGGTCTAACGGCTTCTCCAGTAGTTCCTCCACGTTTGCGAAAGTGAATTGCAACTTCTGTGTAGTTTGCACACTGTGCCATGGTATTAAAAGCTTTCATCTGAAAATGATCGCAATTTGAAAATTCCAGCCTTTTTTTTTTTACAACGCTTATATCAACTCTGTCTGTCCGTCTGTCTGTCTGTCTGTCTGTCTGTCCGTCTGGTAAAAATTGTACACACGTTGTTTCTCCCTCACCCATTCTCGGATTAAGTTGAAACTTTGCACGAATATTCATCGGCATAGACAAGGCATGAATTAATAAATAAAAATATACCAATTAGTCAATGGGGTCCATTCACCAAACGTAAACAAGCAACATTTTCTCTATATGTTCTATACAAATTGCGCAATCCGTATGTGTGTCACGTGATCCGTATTTTTCACTATTTTATCAATATTATGACGTGGCTAAATTTGTTTATTTACATTTGGTGAATGGACCCCATTAACTACTGGAAATAAACTATTATGTTTGATGCCAAGAAGGGAAATTAATACTTCAGTATTCACAGATACGGCTAAAAATGTGGGGGTTTCCTCCCATCAGAAGTTGAAACTTTAAACATTTACTATATTATACCCAACAAAACACGAATCATTTTTAACTATTAACGAATTAGTACATTAATTAATGGTCATTTATTGTTTTATTTGAAAAATATTTTTGTAAGTGCTTAGTTCTTTCCCTTAGATCTGCTTTCATTTATAAAAAAAAAAAGTCTTTTAAAAAATGTGTTGCTCGTTTGTAAGTTCATATCAGCTAACTGGGTATGCCTGCCTGGTACAAATAATGGACACGCTATTTCTCCCACTTCCCATTCTCGGTTCTAGATGAAACTTCACGCGATTATTCATTGGTGAAGCCAACACATAAATCAATCAAATAAACGAAACCAAAAAAATAATGAATGAAGTTGTGGTAAATGTGGGTTAGGGTTATCATCATCAACATATGAAACTCTCATTCGAGTGAGGGCTTTGAGAGACTTAAATTCTCTCTTGCAAAAGCCCTGTACAGAAGAAACACTGCTGTGTTGCGTAGTGCATACTCATCACCACGAATACCTCACCACGAAGCAAGACGTTTTGACGACGCCGTTTTGGCGCGAAGGTCGTTTTGGCGCCGCCGTTTTGGCGACAAGGACGTTTTGGCGCGAAGTACATTATGTACGTTTATTGTATTATTTCTTAAAAAAGAATTATTCATATCTATGTTTTGCATGAGTGTTTGTGTTAAGACATAATTTGTAGTCAAAATTATTAAGTTATCAAGACTTTTTTCGTTGGAGCGGGAGGGGGGGGAGTGTAGAATATATATTTTGTTTATCTCGGTATAAAATAGTGAAAAAGCTGTTTGTTATACATTTTTAAACACACATTTAAGCGAAAATAATAAGTAGCTTTCGTACATTATATATTGTAACGAACTTCTCTAATCAGGCCTTCTGCTCACACTGCTTAGCAACAACACAACACATCTAACTCAAGAACTTAACGACAAGAGCTTCAAAAACACAGTGGCGGTTTATTAACAAATACAACACCACAGCCAATACGACACAATTGGCTCCACTATCTGCAAATGCTTAAAAGGAATAGAACAGCCTAACTAACACAACAATCATCTAGAGCGTATGAGCTACATTTTTAAAGCCTTCTTATTCTAACACACAGTTCTAACTATCCCTGTCTTTTCTCTCCGCTGGACTCTAATTCTCACTGTGCAACACACACACAGTTCTCGTCCAAGCTTTCGGGTCGCTTGCGTACAGCACAGGTCACACCGTTGACCTGTGACCCGCCTTCGTATGTGCGTGTCAGTGGGTCTCACATGTAAACACATTCAGTCCACCACTGTAGAGTTGTAACAATGCCCCCTTCTTAGATTTGTCCGTCCCGGACAAAATCAAACTCACAACATGGGCTGTGAAGGTTCATCGTTGCAGGTGGGGGTCTATCTGTGGGAGGGGCAGTGGGCTTATACTGCCATCCCGACGAAGCCATCTGCGTAGCGACCTGTGAATGTCTCTTTCTCCTGCACCAGTTGGTCTTTCTTTGGTTGAGAGAAAGTCTACGTTGCTTAGCCTTTCTATCAGTCGCCGTCGATCGCAGTTTCGTGGCTAGTAGTTGAGCACTTGATGTCATGGCAGTGCTCATTAAGACCGTTGTTCTTACAGGTTGCACCAACAGGCTTTCTCGATGAACCGTAGGCCTCCAGAAGGCTTGGTTGTCAAACACGTCATAATCCTCAAGCGTGTTTGACAGAAATGTCTGTGGGGCACATGGGCAACGTTCTTTGTTCACAAGTCCATCCACTACACCACCATCAGCGCTTCTCATGCTGATACTGGTATCAGGACAAACGTCAGTTTGGTCAAGACTTTGTTGATAAGTCTTAGGGCGCTCGCACTCTTCCTGCAAGGCGGGCCTGTCATCACAGTTCTTGTCAAACACCTCGGTACAGTAACCATGCTTCGAGTTTCTCTCGTAGACACAGGCAGATTGACAGAAGTCTTTAAGGTCCACAGCAACAGGCTTGGACTCAGACCCAACGTTGTCTTGATCTGTCTGGCTGGTTGAGGTAATCGTATCAAGTTTATCTGCAACAAAAGCTTCAGTCAAACTATATGTCTCTTGTCTTGTTTCTTCAGCTGTCTCATTCTGCTTCCCGTTGATCTTCTCTTGTGGCTCACATTCGTTTGGTTTGCTATCACAGTCACAGACAGCACAACCATCATCAGCATCTCTGTCGAAATTATCTGTTTGTTCTAGTTTCTTGTTTGGCGTGGTACCAAACGTTTCCTCAGTCTTGTTCTGCACAGTACTGGTATCTATCTGCTTAATCATGGTACCAAACGTTTTGTTGACATTTTTCAGCGTCGCACATAACTGTATCTGGAGAGAGCTCATCTGTTCACTCACGGCACACATGAGCACTCTGACATCTGGTTTGATTTCAAATAGATACGAGTCCGGTTCTTCATCTTCTTCCAGCAGCGCTTCTCTGAGACGTGTTGTTAGTGTTTCTTTGTTCCCATTAAGCTGTAGACCTCTTTCACGAAGCTCTTGTCTAAGTTCTTTTAGATCAAGTTCACTAAGCAGTTTCACAGAAGCCATTAGAAATCCTCACTTCTGACACCAATGTAACGAACTTCTCTAATCAGGCCTTCTGCTCACACTGCTTAGCAACAACACAACACATCTAATACAAGAACTCAACAAGAGCTTCAAAAACACAGTGGCGGTTTATTAACAAATACAACACCACAGCCAATACGACACAATTGGCTCCACTATCTGCAAATGCTTAAAAGGAATAGAACAGCCTAACTAACACAACAATCATCTAGAGCGTATGAGCTACATTTTTAAAGCCTTCTTATTCTAACACACAGTTCTAACTATCCCTGTCTTTTCTCTCCGCTGGACTCTAATTCTCACTGTGCAACACACACACAGTTCTCGTCCAAGCTTTCGGGTCGCTTGCGTACAGCACAGGTCACACCGTTGACCTGTGACCCGCCTTCGTATGTGCGTGTCAGTGGGTCTCACATGTAAACACATTCAGTCCACCACTGTAGAGTTGTAACAATATGTTAATGGGGAAATAATTTTAAATCTGTTCCTAGGATCTTTTTCATACAAGCTATAACAAGTCCATTAATCAATGTGACTTATCATTTACTAAATGTAAATGTGTGTTTGTGTTTCACATCATTTTCTTTAATAAGCATTTTAGCTTGTGTATGTGTGTTTATTAAGAGGCACACATAGGCATAAATAAATATAGACTGACCGATAAAAGAGTTTTATGAAACGAAAATTTGTGACTTGAGATTTTGTGTATTTTCTTTATGTCTATGAGTTTGTTTGCTTTTTTTTTTTGTTTTATTAAAGTGTGACACTTAGCTAGTACTTATTCAGTATTAATTTTAAATAAACACATATATCTTTTAGAAAGACATAGAAAAATGTCATCCGGTACGATTAACAGAACTCATATACAAAAAAAAGGGAAGAGGATAGCATGTCATTACCATTCAGGAATCTGACTTATTATAGGCCTTGACATACAGGTCGAGAATTTTTGGTTTCCCAGACCTGTCGAGGCGAAGATCAGGAAGCCTGGGGCAGTCAAACAGATTATGAGGCACGGTCGGCGGGCACTAGATGTGATAGCTCGTGTAGTATTGAGAGATATAGCTGTAATTTTGTAATTATAAGCTTTTATAAACATTTTTTTTTAAATTATTTCTTATTTTTCTTTTGTAAAACATGATTGTCCTGCTGTAGCATACTCTGGTCTAATACTTTTTTTTTTGCTGGGGAGGGGGGGAGGTTTAACGTGCTGCCTGTTAGGCGCTTAACAAACAGTTCAGCTCGAGTCGGGATTCGAACTGGAACCCCCCTTGATGGGTAGCCAGCTGGTTTATATCTCACAGCCACTCACTTTGACGTTTTTCTTGAAATATTCTTAGTGGTTATGTATTATTTAAAGAATTTCATCCACCAACCTATTCTATTGTCTGGCCGGGATATCTCGTGATAGACTGAAAGCTGAGACAATAAATGAATAATATAGATTGAAAGAAAAGTTGAACTCATGGGAGAAAAACAATCTCTCGAGTCCGTGCTTGTTACACCTCAGGGTAAGTTTGCAGCCGTCAGAAGAAGTTGCGTGTGAGAATTTGAAAGCCTCTTTGTGTTCAGTCACAACGAGGCTCTGGTTTGGGGCTTCAACTGTTTTGTTGTCTGGGGTTTCAAGAGTATTGATTTCATCTCTTCTTTGCCTCGCTCCCTCTATCTCTCTTTCTCTCTCTTTCTCTCTCTCTCTCTCTTTCTTTTCTCTCTTTCTTTCTCTCAGTCTTTTAAATGTTTTTACACTTTTTCTTCTTTTTTTTTTTTTAGATTTTTAAAATGATTGTATTTTTCCCCCTTTTTTAAACATTCCTCCTGTCTTCATACTTGAAATCTCTCTCTTTTTTTCTGTCTGTCTGTCTGTCTGCCTCTCTCTCTTATATATTACCACAGCTTCTAATGTGTTATATTTTGTTTATTTTTTACATTTCACTCTGCGTTTCTTGTGTCTGTCACCTCCTTTGATTGTGTCATGTTGTGTGACGCCCCGCCCTATCTTTCTTTCTATCGCTTTCAAACTAGTTATTGTTGTAGAGAACTTAAATCTACCACTGGCAGACATGGATTATTTCTGCGTTGCTTTGGGCAAAATATGTAGGTCACAGCTAGTACTTCGTATCCACGTGACTGCACTCCTCTTTATTCTCCAGACGCCAAGACAGGACTAATTATTGTTCTATTATATTAATTTTCGGTCTCGCGCTATATTTCGCCCACTATTCAGTAACATTAAACCTGTTTTGAGTTTGTTATTGAAACATCTAATTACTGGATATACGAAACTTATCTTTATAAAACCAAAACAGCAGTGCAGGTATAGTTTTCGAAACTGAAACAGGCTACTTTGATTTGCTCACAAAGACAGGATTAAGAGATGGTATTGGCATGTATTGTTTTGGTTAGATCTTATACATGTTTCCTTCTTATGGTTTCAAAGTACTGTAAACTTTAATAAGTCTTAATACATCTGCCAAAAACAAAGTCTCAATTCATCTTCCGAAAAAAAAGTCATAAAAAAGTTTATTTCCAGAGCATATTTCCTCAACTGTTTTAATTAAGTCCCACAAGCTATAATGCTTTGCTCGGGACTGAGAAAACATGACATGACTAAAATTTCACCTTATAGCTATACTTTTTATATAATTCCAATGTCACAAATACAAATGCATGCCCAGAATTGATGAATTACTAAAAGCACTGAAGAAATTCTTCAATATATAGTTATTACTTTATAATATGCAATTGAACACATACCACAATAATGTATTTAAATCATAAATCTATAACACATTGCAGATTTTTTGGTGAGTAAAGAATAATGAAACAAAAGCTTCAAAACACACAAGCAATATTAATTAGTTTCAATTTTTTTTTTGCTTTTCTATTTTTTGTTTCTAGTCTTGTAAATGCTAATTGAACTCCCGACCTTAAGCCAATCTTCCTTTATTTATACTTACACAAATCATATCTTCCAGAAACTATAATTTTTTCTCAAGATTAGTCTCCCTTCTGTCCCATCTAGAGCCGACGTCAGCGACACTTGACTTAAACCTCAGTATCTTATTGTTTCTTTAATTAGTGGCAAGTGAATAATTGAAGATTTTCCATTGACGTGAATTGTATGGAATAAGATTACAGTCAACCGCTATGTCGAATTGTGACTAGTATAGAAGTACGTGAATATAGTCACATTTATGGGTGAGCATAGATACCCACATTTAACGAACCGAATATGGTCAGCTTTCATTGGTGTTTGGTCTGCAAGACAGTGCCTAATACTTCCCGTACTCACAAGAGCGAATGAAGTCATTTCCAAGAGTCACCATCTGCAACAAATATCGATATGATTTATCATCAGAACAATAGAATTTTTTGTATTTTCACTGTTTGAAATAATCATTGGTAACTGTCCATTTCGATGACATCCTAGTAGGTTGGTGATAATCTCTTTACACTCTATACGGAAAGGAATCAATACAATGGCTCGACTTGAGTCCAACAAAAAGTCATTTGGCATGGGCTTGATATGGACGCATCGTCATTCTCTTTCACTGTCACAAGATGTCTCTATGTGTTTCATTCTTAACCTTTTTGGTTTCAGTTGCTTCCCTTTTATTCACTGCAAATTAAAAGATTATCTCCCCCTCCTACCTCCTCACAAAACCTTTGCATTCATATTATTTTGAAACATATTTTACAATATTTTTATTCTCAATTCGCTATGTCTGTTTGTCTGTTCTAAATAGTGTACACGTTATTTCTCCCACACCCATTCTCGGATCAAGTTGAAACTTTACACAATTATTTAGTGTAACTAACAAGCAAACAAAATAAAATTAATAAATTTAGTACTCAATTAATTGCTGGTATTATTTTTTGTTTGATACCAGCAAGAGACATGGATTCGTCAGTATTAACCTGTTAACTATCCCTTAGTCTGTGGACCGTTGGGGCACCAAGCAAGACTTGTAGACCGCCTGTTTTCATTCCTCTCTATTCTTTGCCCTGTTTAGAACCTCTTTCACTGGCAGGCCCGTCCATTCTTTTATGTTGTCCTCCCACCGCTTTCTCTATCTGCCTCTTCTTCTTTTGCCTGGTACTGTTCTCTGGAGGAAGGTCTTTGCGAGCCCCGAAGATCTTGTAATATGGCCATAGATTTTAAGCTTTTTTTTTTCACAGTAGTTAGCAGGTCATCATGGGGTCCGATCGCTGCAGTAACAGATATGGCTAAATATGTGGGCTTTTGACCACCTAGATAAATGCACACCTTATTTCTCCCAAACCCATTCTCGGATCAAGTTGAACATTTACACATTAAATTGTATATTACAAAACACGAATCGATCATATAATTAACCAAATTCGTCAGTTTTTTTAATTGATAATTAATGAATGTAGTTCGATATATTGTTTAAGCGTAATAAATCTTATTCTACTGATACATAAGGCTCTAAATGTACAGCTGTTTTTGTTGTTGTTGTTCGTAATCCATATAAAAATAATAATACTTAATAATAATAACATAACACTTAACAAATGTCACCCAAATAATACTATGACATTTGTAAAAATATTCGCTAAGATGGAAGAGAGGGATTTTTTTTATTTTTTACAAAAAATTGACTTGGGGACTTGATGCAGACGGCTCGACGGGTTATTGTCACGTGATAAGAGACCGGATGTGACATGTTGACGTGAATAAACGACAAACAATATGGCGGTCCAATGAGAGGCTGAAAGATAACGGACAGCATTGAGTTGAGTTTTGCTGGCATGAAGAAAAAAACATTTTCTTGTCATTTCTGTTTCTTTTTGTTTTGTTTTGTTAGAAGAAAGAAGCCGTTTGGTGTATGTTTTGTGAGTGCTGCGCTTGGTATTGACAGCTCTAATCGTATAAGAGAAAAACAAGATGTTTTAAAAGTCCTTTTAAAAAATAAGTCTTATCTAAAGGAGAGGAACTACGCCCTTAAAACTATATCTATCTATAATGTACACGTTATTTCCCTTATAGGCTATCAATCAAAATAATTAATTAACAATAAATAGTTACTAATTAAAACCCTTTTTTTATTGATCATGTTTTGTTAGATACAATAAATACTTTTTTAATGTATCAAATTTATCGAACAATGCTTAAGGGAGAAATGGCGTTAACAATTATTTATGGGACTAAACCCAACATTAGCCATATTTGTCAATACTCAATGATTAGTTTGCCTTTTTGTTATCAAACAAAATATTTGCCAATAACTTATTGGTAACTTTTTAAAATTATTTTTCGTTGATTCTTGTTTTGCTTAGCCAGTGAATAATTGTGCAGAGAATGGATGTGGGAGAAATAGCGTGATAAATAACTTGATATGTATAGTTTTACTTCGATTTTCATAGAGCTTTTTTTTAATAACAGCGAAATATTAACAATCATTTTTGTGGACTGTTTGGGAGAGAGAGATCATGGGTTTTCCGTGTTGCCTTTAGGCTCTCAGCAAACACAACTCAGCTCGAGTCTGGATTCGAACTCAAACCCTCTTGATAGGTAGTGGAGTTATGTGACTCGGCCAAACATCCCAAAGAGGCAGATATATTGTGTGATTTCTTTCAGTGGTTTTCGGGAAAGCGTATTTCACGGTGCTGGACACCCCTTTATGCACGCATGTGACGTTACGATTTATGGACTCATCTTTTGCTTTATTGTCAGTTCTGAAGCATTGGCTTAAAAAAAAAAGTAAGGTTCGCTATCAGTTCCTAGGATGGAGGCCACATTTAGCTTTTCAACATTCGATATACCCTGGGAAGGGTTGCTGTACACATCTGATCATCTCGTCACGTGATGATGAAGAAGGGGCGGGTACATATCAGTATACAGCGACATCATTAAGGTCGATAACCGGCTCGTTTAGATTGAGCTTCCGCGTGGTTCCTTCTAACCGTCTAGAGTCGGTCTCTGCACCAATACCAACTTCTTTTGAAATTACATGGATAACAAAATGTTGCTGTGAAAGAATATAATGGAAAATAGAATTTGCAAGATCTTTATTGGATACTTCCTAAGATTGTGTATTTGCAGTTTAAAAAAAAAAAGCAGAATATTTTGAAAATACTTTTTTTTTTTTTTTTACAAATATTGAATAAAAGGAAATGACCGTCGAATTGCTGCCATATCTCTCAATCCTGCATGGTTCATATTCCATTTCTATGGGAACAGAAAACAACAACAACATTACTATCTGTACGTAATTATGCCATTATTATATTAACTGAAATATATTCTGAGGTCGTTGTCGTAAAAAAAAAATAAACAAAGATACCTTCCTCAGAGAAATATAATATACATACTCACAATGGTGTAATATTCCGGGCCGATATAAAAAAAAATATTTAGAAAAAAAACGAGGTTTCGTCCATCACTATGCACACGTTTTAAAGATGGAGCGCTTGGTGAAGAAAGTCAATTAGGAATCGATTCTAAAAACGTCTGGAACTCTCTGTCACTAGCAACAGTCTGTTCAGTATCTTTAGACCACTTCTTCACCGGAGACAATAATAGTCAAACCCTAGAAAGGTCAGAGAGGGGGGGGAGGCGGGATAAAAGCAGTTGACGCCTCGAGTAATTAGTTAGGTGTTCCTGAAGCCATTTGTATTTATTATTTTATTTTAGTGTTGGTTGCGTGTTGATGTCTGTGTTTTATCTATCCGCCCTGTGGGGCGTAGCTCTGACTGGCTTTATGTGGCCCCCCCCCCCTTATATTTATAGGTTAAAGTAAAAAATTATCTTTTCAAAATGCAGATCTATCATCTTGGAATTGGATTAAGTTTGAGGGATTTTCTTTCGGTCTTGTCTCATGTTTAAAAGGCTATAAGACTAGATCCATGAAATATCGTTAGTAATACTTGTATAGAGTTTGGCAATTTTTTTTTTTGAGGGTCTTTTTTTTTTTGTTATTTTTTTAAGACTACTTTACATGTTACTTTTCCAGTTAGTATCCAAGGAACCTTTATGCCAAGTTGTATCCAAGGAACCTTTATGCCAAGTTGTATCCAAGGAACCTTTATGCCAAGTTGTATCCAAGGAACCTTTATGCCAAGTTGTATCCAAGGAACCTTTATGCCAAGTCTTATCAAGTTTAGTTAAACGGTTTTGATTTCTAATCACAATATGCAGGTCGTGATTGTGTTTGCATGGTCACTTAAAATATTGCACTTCTCCTCAATATTAGGGATGCTGGACAATACCTTATTGTATTATTTTTATTATATTAATATCATCATTATTAATCACACATAGTATCTGGGACTCTTAATATCATCATTATTAATCACATATAGTATCTGGGACTCTTAATATCATCATTATTAATCACACATAGAATCTAGGAATCCTTCGGTCGGTAAAACAGAAAATGTATAGCATATTTTAATTTAACTGGACCGATTAATCGTTAGTTTGGTTTGGCGGTTTATGAATAAAATAATTAAGCTTTCCATAATAAGACCCAATGTTGACAACATATCTCTCAGGCGTTCATTAGGTCCTGATTATTTGTTACGACAGAAAACTGTGGTGCTGCAGAGCTGCTACATGACAAGAAAATTGCTGAGTGGACACCGTTGAGGGCTGAATGTAATGAAATGTATATCCGTTCTCGATCCTGTGCTGCCAAAGAAGGATTGTTAGCTCAGGAGTGATAGGAATATTCAAGCAGGCAAATATACTAACACAAAAAGTCCATTTCCTGCAAAATCCTCAATACTTCAGCTGCGGGACACTAGTTATAAGTGGAAGATATTGGAGCAGCTACCGTAATATAATTTTTCAACAGATACTTCAGGTTTTAGACACGGACATATCAAAGAGCGACCAACTGGGTCATTCATTGCCCCCCCCCCCCAGTAAAAAACCCACTCTTACACTTTGTAGCCCCCTCATAAAAAAAAAAAAACAATCTCAGAAATTGTATGCTGTATACCCGCGTTGCACGCTGGGGCGCCATGAATATTCATAAAGCAAACCAACGTCCAGGCACTTTCTTTAATGAAATGCGCATCGGGAGAGAGAGAGAAAGAGAGAGGAGGAGGAGGAAGAGCGGTGATGTAAAGATAGAAAGAGTGAAACATACAATTCATTGCCTTGGGGGGTGACGGCATTATCTCTCTGCTTGAAGATTTACCACTCAAGGACCTCAGAGAAGGAAGTAAGTCGGAATGACTTGTCGGGAGTTTATACATGGGTTCTGTCCCTTGCCTGAGTTGGGGCATGTAGGCGTCTGACGGCCCGATGGCTGGCGATGCTGATAAATGATTTGTATTGACTCCGAAATGTTTATTTCATCGGGCTCCGATCGGCGCAGCTTTATAGATTAGGGCCATTAGTGGATGGCTCGCAGTGCCGCAATGGCGGCCTGTCTACGGATTATAAATAACGTCGGGGGGGATTTGTTTGTTTTTTTTATTTTTATAAGAGCGGGTTTACGTGTGGTAGGCTGGGCTGGTAGTCCTCTTATCAGGACGTGTAATTAACATAATGAAGATCAGTTGTTCTTTCGTATTGGTATCTAGTGGTGGTATGGGGGGGGGTGAAGTGTGAAAAACTGCTAGATCTGTAAGGAAAATGCTTTGTATCGGTGCCAATGGAAAAGAGTTTGTTCCAAGTGAAGTAATTAATCAGACAGTACCCAGCTGTTCATTTTTTTTTTGGCGGCCCCCAATATACATAGTAAAGTTTCCCCCTTCAGACCTTGCGATCTATGGGACAGATGATGTAAAGCTCGTCTGTTTGTTTGGCCCATGGCTAACGAGGATGTCATGTGGCCAGCACAAAGACCAACCTCCTTTACTTTTCTCCAATTAATTTTTTAATATCCATTAGAAACTGGCAGACTCGAAGAAATTAAACATTCCAGTCTTCACCTGGATTCGAATCCGGCACACCTCACCTCCAGTCAAGTGCCTTTTTTTTTCCGGAATTGTTTGTTAAACACCGGACCCATGAGGGCAGTCTAAGAGAGTGTCTGAAAACCAAAAGATAGAAAGAAATAGAAACTCTCCTTGTAATCGTAATTTGTGTGTGTGTGTGTGTGTGTGACTAGAGTCAATTTTATTATTATTACTTTTTTTGTAGCTAAGTAGAGCCAAAATAGTATTAGTTACTACAAGAACCAATTTTGTATTGGTACACTCTTGGGCCATCAGGAGAGATTTCGAATGTGAATAACTAAAGTTATCTTTTTTTTTTTCAAACAACCCGAGCCAAAAATTGATTAGTGTTCAACTAGAGCCTTTTTTTTTTTTGTGGCCAAATTGAGCCAAAAATGTTTTGTGTGTTCTTGTTGCCAGTTTTCTAATTATCAGACTTCACACCTAGCGCCTGGCATATTCGTTCTCTTTTAGAAGAAAGAGACTTTTATTTTTGTTCGTCGAATTGTAACTTATCGCCCCTGGCCAAATTATAACATGAGTGCTGGCGAAAACTTTAAGTCCAACTTTTGAAATCTGTAAATATAAATATCTCTACATGTTACATCTTCCTTCCTGTTTATGTCCTTTTCATTTCATACGGAACGTAGACTAGGCCAATATGTCGAGTATCCAAATAATAAATTATCTTCCCTTTGTGTCGATGCCGGTTCCTACTTGCGCTCAACCCAAAGTGCTCCTACATATCCATAACAAAATAGATATCTTGCAGTTGCCTGGTGTCAAATAATGGGGGTCCTAATGGGGTACCAATGGGACATTTCGCCGTGCAATCATTCAATTACCTGGGCCAGCCGATTTATTGAGCCCAGGAATTGGGTTAGCGTAGATGCCCTCACCAATTATGCGTCCGACAGGCTGATAATGTTTGCGTCTGATAAAAGTGGCCAGAAGAGACAGAGAAGGGTTGTGGAGGGAGGAGGGTAGGCGCATAGAATGGCCGGGGAGATGTGTTCTTAGCAAACAACATTCACCGTAGGGAAAGGGCTGTTTCTTTTTTGTTCCCCATTTCTATGAAGAGCTCTGGACCCTACCAGCTTGCTTTGTTGATTTTGCTCGCTTGATGCATTGAAAATGTTGGATATATATATATATATATATATATATATAATCTGGTCATGCATTGTGTGTCATATTGTAGACTCTAAGAAGGTTGAATGGGTGAATGTATCAATACTGAATATTATCAGATCGATGTTAAGCTGTATCTCTTATGTTTGGGAATAGATCTTGTTGTGATTTGATACTTTGGCTGCCTGGTCGAGCGGTTTGCACGCTGGACTGTCGATTTGTTGTCCCGTGTTCAAACCCTGCCCGCTCCCATCCCCCGTCGTCCTGCGGGAGGTTTGGACTAGGAAGTAACTATCTTCAACTCTAAAGGAACATCCGAAACATGTAAAACAAAAATATATATTTTATTATTGTTTGACGATGTTCATAATGTCTATTAAATTGTATACACTGTTTGTTACTGTGGGTTTTGTTCAGTGCATTAGTGTTATGGAGTGTGTGTGTGTGTGTGTTTCTATGGTGACGGTTGGAAGAGGTTAGCTTTGCAGTGTGAATGATGCAAGATGAGCGGCATTGTCGTCAGTGGTCTAAGGTAGGCCAGACGATTCCAGAACGCCAGACTTAAATGACATGTTTTTGTAGTGAGTTGGATTTTTAATCAGAATACCATTTTATAGTATTACTAAAGAGTACTACATTTTTTTTCAATTTATCTCAATTATTAACAGAACGAAAGATATACTCTGGAAAACGTGGTCGAGAGGCTAAGTGCGGCTTGAACTTGGCTTGGCTTGGCTACGTACAAGGGGGCTCGAGGTTCGACACCCGACTCGGGCAGAGTTGTGTTTACTGAGCACCCAAAGGCAGCACGGAAAACCAACTCCTAGATACCCCCTCCCCCCCACTGGTCCACAAATAAGATTGGACCAAAGCGCTCTGAGCATGCTATAAGCATGAAAGTAGCGCTATATAAAAAAGCTATAATAATACTCTCTATATGAGATCAAAATAAATGTGTCTTTATCGCTACCAAGTACGAACTGATATTCATTTTCTTTACGATACTGCTTGCCGACCGATGCTTCGAACGGCGCAGGAGGATTTAAGTCCAAGTAAGATAGTTTAAGCATCACAGGCTAGCCATCGTTCAAAACTGATCACCAACTAAAATGATTACATCACGTTTGATGAGATCACATCAAAGCGATTTCTTTTGGCATCGCTCTTTATCAGTAATGTTCCAACTACGGCCAGAGGTCTAGATGCGACTCTTTACGCCTTTCTACCTGGAAACAGCTGTCCGTTTTTTTGCCTTTTATGAAATTTTCTTTTTGGCTGAAGCTGTCCGTGACACGAGTTTCGGAAACTAACATAGCCCCACTGATTTTTTTTTAACAAAGCTTTTATCAACTCACTCTGTCTGGTACACATTTTGTACACGTTATTTCTCTCACTTCTCCTTCTCGGAGAAAGTTGAAACTTTACAGAATTATCCAACACATAACAACACACGAATCAATGAAAAAAAAGCCACCATTTATGTTTGGTACCGAAAAGGGAAATAAATATTACTGTATTGAGAAGTATGTAAATGTTCAGTTCTTTCCCTTATACAAAGCTTTCTCTTTTTTAAAAAAAATATTTCTTAATATATTATGTATATTGTCATTGTATTCTAACCACACCTGCCTTTTGTGAAACCATTTATGCAGACAAAAGTTCACCAAATCCTATCCATTTGAATTCTGATCTCACTTCCTGGTGTACAGTTTATTTCTGTCCTGGTACTACTAATTTGGTCAGCGCGGACTTTCGTAAAATGATAGCGTTTCTGTTGATGCAAGATTTAGAAAGTGGTGCGCCGAGGGTCGGTGTTAGTTTTCACTACATCAGTAACAGAAATACCTTAAGGGATTGCGTTTCTTTCCTTTCGTCTGTTCTAATGGAAATTGCTGGTCAGCGCTATGAGGAGGAGGAGGCGAGTGGGAGGCTTGAACAAAAAATGTGTACGGAGATGGGGAGGGATGTGGAAGAAGTGACTTGTGTCAGTCGTTAACGATTCTCGAGTGGACAGATGACCACTCGACGACGGGGTATATCTTCACTGGTGACAAGTCTCTCTTTATTACCTTATTCTATCCCGCATTGTCCAGTGTCGTCAACTGTCAAGGCACTGTGACAGGCTCTACGCCTCGTGCCCATTCGCCCACCACTCTTGGAGAATTGTAAACCTCACTGCGCTCGCTGGACTGTCGCAGAATTTTAGTAGCGTTACAGAGAAGTGTTGAAGAAAAGAGATAGAAAAGATAGAGAGAGAGAGAGAAAGAGAGAAGAAAAAGAGTGAGAACTAGAGAACGAGAGAAGTGGTCATCGCTTGAATACATTGGACGTCATGCGGAAATGAAGATATGCAGTCATCCATGAGTGTATAGGACAGACTTAATTGAAACAGTTTCACGTGGGTGACTAGACTATTGACCAATGAAAGAGCGACAGAGATAAACTAACATGATTCCCTAAATAATAGAGTTACATGTCGTCCTACATACATATTATTACATTTTAGTGAAATTTAGAAAATCCCTCTTATAAGAGTAACCTGACCAATAAGATAAAAGCATTGTTAAGTTGGGATCGCTGAGTCTTGAAAGTATTTTCATTTGAAGATGACCCTTTTAAGGGTCTTTCTTTTTTTTTCCTTAATAATTTAAAATAATCATTTTAAAGCGTTTTATTTTCAATTTTGATTCCTAGAAATATATTTTTTTTTAATATTCTTTTTCATGTATTCAATGAAACACTTATATCGGAAAGGTTTTTATTCCTTCAAAGAAACAATAAGTTATTTAATCCTCACTATAATGAAAAACTCACGTTTGAGTGTCTAAACCAGTGATGCCCAAAATACGTCCCGCGGGCCAGATACGGCCAGCGACGTGATTCCATCCGGCCCACCGAAACGTCGGCACTAAGTGTAGAAAATCATCCCACCAAAAACCAAAAGAACAA
Source organism: Biomphalaria straminea (assembly GCA_021533235.1). Classification (NCBI taxonomy): domain Eukaryota; kingdom Metazoa; phylum Mollusca; class Gastropoda; family Planorbidae; genus Biomphalaria; species Biomphalaria straminea. The sequence continues at coordinate 19,705 of JADKLZ010045622.1, forward strand.
TAAACTTAAAAACGTATCTTTACCTTTGATAGGGGCTTCACTATTTATCTGGAAGATAGGTACCATGACCTTTAAACTATGTACTTTTGAGACATGGGACTCAGAATGTACAGTCTACCAGGAAAAGTGAACGGATCTTTATCTTTGTGTGGAATATGATGACAAGCCAATATGTTTGTTTTGTATAGAAAATGTAGCTGGTTGAAAAACAATATAAAAACACAATTATGAAACAAATATGGCGGTATTCTTGGTTTCTGCTGCGAAAAAAAAAAGTTAAACTTTGCTTGGAGGATTCATGAAAATATTTACCAAAAAGAGGCCAGAAAATGATTCGGTGGTAACGCTGGCAACAATGTCGCTTACATTGTAAGTAAATAAATTAAGCCATTTTCCGATGTGTATAAAAAAAAAGAAGATAAACTTTTAATATTCAATTAATTGATGTAAGTTGTGAATTCCAACGGGTTTTAAATAAGATAGTTTTAAATCAGTTTTATTTCATTTGTTTTACCTATTCTTGGATGTGGCCCGCGACACTAGTGCTAGTAATGAAAATGGC